>VDFB02008407.1:0-18100 GCA_007258455.2 Sequoia sempervirens
AAATGATGTTGAAGCAAATGATGAATTTGATCTAGATCCTTTTGATGATTGATGAAGATTGAAGACATAGAGTCTTAGACAATTATACAAATTTTTGATTGTATTTATTTCAATTTTCTAATTGTAGTGATCTTCATTTGAATCATGACTCTAGACATATATGATATATGACATATGTATTGAAATTTTGAACTATCAATTGACATTTATCTTTATCACTAGCATTGATCAATGATTTAATGATGATTGATGATTGAAGTATCATACTATCAAATGTATTTACAATTCTGTATATTTTTAATTATTTTGCATATATATATATATATATACAGCCGCACCCAAACGTACCGTACCCAAGGAATTTTTTTTCCGTACCAACGTACTAGTATTCCATACCCATACTCGATCCCGTACCAAAACTGACAACTTAGTATATAACCAAGGAGTATACTATTCATAAAGAAACCAAAATGTCTAAAAATAATGTTCTAACAACATGGTAATACTTGCTAAAAATAATAGATATATGCTAGTATATCTAATATGTCTAATATATCTAACACGCTCCCTAAGACTAATTCTTTTCAAATGATTCAGATTTAGGCATTATATCACCTAGAAAGAATGTGAGGTGAAAAGAACTTGTTTAAGTCTAGACATGAACTCGATCAATGAAAATATTGTTGCCAATGTAGTAAATATTGCCAAATGTCCATATGGTGACCAATCCATCTCACTAGAGTACACAAGAAATTGGCCACTTTAACCACTTAGTAAACTACGAACTGGTGTTGAATACTAGGTTCATTGGCCTACGCTTTGCCTCATTTGTGCCATCTATTCTTGAATGTGTAGCTCCACATGTTGGTTGTTAGAGTGATCAATTCCAACACCAAATATTTTTTGATATCCAAGACTAAATAACACTATAGTATCATATAGCTTGCATTGGTGGGCTTGCATTGATATCTTGAATGCTCAAACTTTGAAAACAACAGTAGCACCAATTATTTTTGTTAGATTAGGATCTTTGGTTGCTTCATAAACAATGTAGCCCCATAAACATTGTTATGTCCATGGTTGTTGATGGCCTTTGAGAGCAAGCACTTAGGCATGAGCTTAGAATTTTTTTGAGATTTCAACACAATGGCTTTCAATGTTCTATATTCTAATCATCATGATATTGGCCTCTGAGAAATTTGTGTGCCAGTTAGACCATGCTTTTCAAAGAATGGATTCACACATTCTCCTCATTTATGCCATTCTTTTTTTACAAACTTGCAAATGCCATCTGTTTGCACTTGTCTTAAGCCTACCATTGAAAGCTATGTACCCCGGAGATGTGTCCCCTACAAAAATGACTTGTCACCCTATAGTGGATGTTTTGGGTATGTGGGGATGGGTAGGTGTAAGAGAGGGGGACCACCACGTGCAAGGCCCTAGGTCATGGAGGGCCAAGATGCGGAAGGCTTCCCTAACTTACCTCAGCTTAACGGGGTGCTAGGATATACGGGACGAGAATGATAAGGATTATGAGGTTCTTCAACCACTCTACAGACCCGAAATGCAAAATGGGGCTAGGCGAGTTGGTTTTTAGATTCAACACTATGCCTCAAGGAGCTCTTTGCCTGAGGACGGAAGCGCAGCGCATTGGCATCTCTAAAGTGCGTTGGCGTCCGTACGGCCAAACAACTATAGAGACAAGGTCAAACCTAAGAAAACAAGCTAACGACCCAGCTAACTATTACTAAAGGGCCAAAATAACGTGATTAAGTAAATGAAATACTCTCTAATGTGATAAAGCAAAAATATGAGAGTTGAGGTGGCAAGAAGGATCTCACAAAGAAACTCGTTCGTCAGCTAACTCCTCGAAAGCACGTTCACCTACACACAAGGAGAAAAATGTTGGGTGGCTGTATAGGAGTCTGCCTCAGTCAGACCTCGTTTAGGTGTTTCCACCTCCATGGACAGCCAAGAAAGTGAGTATGATAAAGCAAGTACTATAATGAAGAACACCAAAAACACTACAAAACAGTAATTGTGCTTACTCAACCAAGTGATAGAGGAGAGGAAAGGGAAGCTTACCACCTCCACCAAGAGCACTCAAGGTTGCTTGGGGGAGAAAATGAGAGTACTTGAGCCTTCGCTGCAATGGTGTTTGTCCCCAACTTACTCTACCGAAGTGATGGAGTGAAGTTGTTGCTGCAATGGAGTGCCAAAGTGTTGCTAGGATGCTTGGAGTGGATGCAAAAGAGTGTGTAGAAGCTTGTGAAGAGATTGTAGAAGATGAAATGCTTGTTGAAGGAGTGAATTTGAAGAGGAGATGAAGAAAAATGGCCATATTCGAGTCGGTCGGCTGAAGGGGGCATTACAACTTGACTCCCGATGAGAAGTGTAATGCCTTTGCAGGTTGAGCCTCATGAATTTGCTAGGGACGTAAGCGCGCTGCGCGAACGTTTGTGCACCGCGCGGGCGTCCCCGACAGAAACGCCTCCATTGATGCTAAAAACAGGCACCAAGTGGGATGAAAGCAGCGGGCTTATGTGTAATTAAGCCTCCAAACTTAGTTTTCTAAAGTGGAGAAGGCAAAAAGGGGAATCTGCATAAAGGGTGCAAATTCACTCCTATATAGTAGGAAACATCCTTCCACCCTCATTTCCAATGTTCCCAATTTTTGGAAATGTCTTAGGGATGCCAAAAAGATTTCTGGGTTGACAAGGAATACTAGGGGATGTCTGGATGTCTCTCAACTATCCCATATGGTCCAATAGCCAAAACTCTCAATTTAAAGAAAAAAAATAAAAATTAATAGAAGTAAAGGGATGTGGGGGCCCACAAGGACCCCCAAATCACTTTACACAATACCTATATGTAAAACTTAGACATTAACATCTAAAACAAAAAAAGAGCTCAGTTTTTTGCCATTTTATAACTTGTGAATATGAAAAGAAATAAAGAGAACAGCTATGAGAAAAGAAGGGAACAAAATTGAGAAGAGGGCAAGAGAGGACCAAATCTACACTGTTTCAAGTAAGTTCACTATCTATTGTTCATTTTAACAAATTCTTTTGCCTTTTCTTTTTTCTTTTGTTTTTGTTAAATTTTTAAACACTTAGGAGGGTTTTTGTTTGTATCTGTTTCATGTTTGCACTTGTAGTTGTCATTTGAAGTTTTTTACCAAACAAAAAAGAGCAGCAATGAAGGTGAAGAAATTCACACTTAACAAAAAGCCCTTGGTGGTAGAAAGTAATGTTGGAGGTTCTTTTGGGAGTGGGAGTATTGTAGGGACAGCTAGTTCAAATAACCCATTTGAATGGGAGCATTGTAGGGACAGCTAGTTCAAATAACCAATGAAGCATGCCAAACATATATGTAACAGTATGTAGAAATAACAATAGATATTCTTGCCCACGAATTAACATTCAACCCTTTATTATACTCAGATTTTCAAGAACATAATGAGCAGATTTTTACAATCACAAATATCAAAATTTTAGAAGTTTTCAGACCTGTTACAAGAGACAAAGCAGCAATTCTTGAAACTCTTCAAAGGTCATGCACAGCAACCAACTCTTTCCCCTTATCTTTCCTGTTTACCAACTTCAAGAACCCTTCAAACAAGCAGTCATTAATAGCAACTGAATGAGACAAGACCAGCAAGTGTAAACTGAGTTAATCCAACCAGCATGGCCGCCCTGAGCAAAGAACTATCAGTAGATTTAGTACTCCCAAAGCCACGAGTTTGCAGCTTAATCTTTGGCCACGACACCCACCTTTTTATGCACCATACAGCCCTGCTGAGTTCGCCCAAGTATCCAGTATCAATGCCACTCCTAAGAAGGTTACCAACTGTAATGCAATCCACTTCAAGGGGCGTCCTCTTCAGAAATTCGACCTCCCTTTAAAAATCACAGACACCACCTAAAAATGTGTTCTAATACTTGATGGAATTGGCCTCAAGAGGCCCTTCATTAGACACAATACCTAGATGGATTAAAAATCTCTTTTCAGAGTTATGAACAGAAAACTGATTCTCAGGTTCGACTGTTAGTGCCAGAAAAAAGTATTTAAATCATCTCCAAATGCAACACAACTTCTCCAGATTGAAGCAATATCATCACCAACCAAAATCTCTCAAATCCACTTCAAAACTTGATCGGAAATCTTCATCCAAAAACTTTGTAACCTGCAACTTGAAGCACAAATGAAGCTCCTGTATGAAGCCTCCCAAATCCTCTCTTGATGTGGTCTTTCACACACGAAGAAAGTCAATCTTGTAGAGGTTTTCGTCTCAACAAGTCGAAATCTAACCCCAGAGCCAAGCTCCAAAGCCAATGCACCAAATATCCAAACATCCATAAGCCCAAATGACTTCAAAAGAAGCTTTTTATAAACTTTTCTCCAGCTAGGGCGTCCAAAACCCTAAACCAAGAAATCATGCCAAAACTCAAAAGCCTTTTTAATTTATTTAATTTTAACACTTTCATAAGATAAGTCACTTTTAATACTCTCAAGGTGGGCGCTCAACCAAGGCTTAAGTGACTTTAAATAATATTTCCCTTTTTGACTATAGTGTCTTTTAATAATATTTCTTTTTTGTCACTTAACCATTATAACCCAAAGTCCAATATTAAATAAACATTAATAATTAACGGACTTTAAAACGGAGGCTCATATGACCTCAGAATTTAGTGATCTATAGACCGTTGGAAAGGTCTCGCCAAGAAGCTTCATCTCCCACATTGAAAATCCCGAAACGACCAAAACCCTAATTTTCCAAAAATAACAAGTTCGGCCCAAGCAATCAAATCCACCTCCAGAAAAAGCCAAACTGAAGATCAGAACAAAACCCTGCCAACAATCCCTGACGAAACCATCCAAGTCATCGAAACAGTGTCCAGACTGACACTTAGTAAAAATAGTAAGTTTGGACAAGTTGCCCGAAATTCCTCCAAAAAGTGTCATACTACTCCACTAGATCACCTGAACACAATGGTGACATCGAAATACTCCAGTAATTTGGTTGTTACCAACTCGAAAAGTCAGCTCCGACTGAGTTGCATGAGAACCCGAAATGGGGACATTACAATCACTTTGCATCCACATCGTACAACCAACAATTTAGAATCACGAGATTTTGGTGGTTGATGTCACATACGACAACTTCCTTCCCTGGTTGCCATCATACATTGGTTAAACACTCCAAAATCTCTATTTTTTGGCTTTGTCAGTATTTTTTTTTTGGCTTTTAAAAAACCATGAAAATGATGTATGCCATGAAGTTTTGTGTGGTTTTGTGAACATTATTTTTTGCCTTTTAAAAAGTCATGAAAATGATATATGATTAGTAATTACCCCTTGACCTCGCTGGAGGCGTTGCCCCTAGACCCACATCACACTTATTTGATTTTCCAAGTACACTCTATGTTCAAGTTTGGTAAGTACACTTACAAATTTGTTTACAAGCCCTTGTCTACAATATCATCATCAATTTGGAATGTCTTCCCTAATGTTACTTGATGTTTACTTGTCATTTGGAAGATGACTTTTTCTTTTGGGGGGGATGATGTAGTTAGTGTACAATCTCTATTATTATGTTTTGATAATATTGGTTATTAGACTATGTATTAATTGGTTATTGGCTTCAGGTAGTTATAAGCGTCGGTTGGATGATGGTTGTGTTCCTCTTGACAACCATTGGACCCTTTAAATAGATTGTGTATTGTTAAGGAAGGTAGTATGATCAAGTCTTTGATCATACTACTGTGACGATACACAATCTATTTAAAGGACCTGATGGTTGCCAAGAGGAGCACAATCGTCATCCAACCGACGCTTATAACTACCTAAAGCTTGTAGTGTCGCTTTTGGGATTGGCCTAAATCTTGCCCTTTTGCATGTATATATATATATTGCCAATAGACCTCATAGATCCTTATTCCTTGATTCCGATCTGATTATATTCTTCCATTCATAAAATCTGCAGGTCTGATTGATGATTTAATATTCAAAAGATATTACTTTCCCTAACGTTTTGCAGCAATAGTATTTACTTACACAATTTATTCTCTTATCTCTGAATTCATAAAATAAATAATACTGACTATTCCCTTATTTCTGATTTCTGATTGTATTGTTCCTTCTTTCTTATCCTTCTTCATATCCCATTTGATTTCCTTCCATCTTCTATTATTGTTATATATATATATTGCCAATAGACCTCTTAGATCCTTATTCCTTGAAATATGCTAACCAATTTTTTGCCACAAGTTTTACACAATAACCAACACTTGGCCAATTTGATTAGTGTTAGCGCCAAAACCAAATCTCTATCAAAGCAACTCTAACCAAGAATGCGCCCTAAAACCACTGAAGGAAGAGGGGCGGGCATATGGTCAGAGGATCCCTAGGATCAAATAACTCATCAACTGAAATTGATTACAACTGGAAATGTAAAATAAACTCAGCGCCAAGAATTTGCACACTAGATCCCTTTGAAGGCGAGGTGCTAACATATGGTAGAGTACTTATGACAAACTGAAATAAACTTAGGCAGATAACCAGCCATGGAAGATTTTCAAACTAACTAATTCATCCTCTGCGGTGGGCATCCACTCAAGAGTGGGAATTCTCCACTTTTTCAGTGGGTACAATGAGAGTTACAAAGTTTATTCTCCACACTGGCGGTAAACCATCTAGGGGTTAAAGTATTTGCATTAGAAATCACAAGTAATTGCGATAATAATATGTTGTACCCCAAATAAATTTTTTGGCATTCTGTGTAAATTGAGCTAAATCTTGTTAAAATGCCATGAAAGGTCTGTTTTAGGTCAAACCAATCATAGAATCTTGGTGGGTTTCTGTCAAGGAACACGTGTGCAAAATTCTGAAAATTTGAAAATTAAGGTTTTTCGCCCCTATTTTCAGGGAAACCCCCAAAAATAGGACCTTCCCAGAAACGATTGAAAATGATTTTGATAGGATTAAAAGGCTTCACGATCACATTGGTCAAGTCAGAATCATCAAAAGACAGGTTTTACTCTGGTGGGTCTTTTTCTATTTTTCAGGAACAAAGTTAGAACCTCCGCAGCCATTAATGGCAGATTGGCCAGTACCAGGTGCTGAAAGCTAAGCTTCAAAAGCTTCAACGACACAACCATGGCGGAAAAGGTCAAAAATGATGCTGTTTGATGAAGGAGATTCCTGAAAGTGAAAAAGGTCAAAATTTGACTAACTCTGGAAACGTTACGAAGGAGAAAACTCAAAAAGCTGAAAAGAGCCTTTTTCAAGCAGGGGCGCCCATGATCTTTGAGGGTCAAATGCAGTCAGTATGATCATCCAAAGCAGTCATTCTTGACGTTTGAGTGCTGGCTCGACAGTGAAACAAACATCCAGATCATCCGATGAATAGATCACTAGCAACTGCTGACGAAGCAAAAAGAGGCAGTTAAGGAAATGTCAGGAAACCACAGTTAACGGCAAAGTTCTAAGGAAAAAGAGCCTTTCCAAAAGAAAGGCGCCCTTCTTTCTTGACCTCCAGATGCTGATAGATGATAAAAGGCTTCCCAGGATAACCTTCTCAGCCCAAATGGATCTCGGAAACGCAACTGCAAGCATCGACATCTGACAGAGCATTCAACGGATAATCCAGATCAAAGTAGGCAACTTTTCAGATGAAGATAATCAGCCCAAAAGGTAAAAGCGCCCTTTTCAAGGAGGGGCGCCCTTGAATAAAGGAACCCTAATTTGAGATCCAGATTTCCTGAAGACAGTCATTCTTGGCGGAACAGAGCCGAGTACCTGATGAGACATCAAGTGAAAACATCTGACTCTCCGATCAACGAGAAATTCAATCAAAGCACGAGAGGTCATTTCAAAAGGCTGAAGAACGAAGATCAAAATTTCACTAAGGCATTAGCAAAAGCGCCTTTTCTTGGGAAAGGCGCCCATTCTGTTGAAGCCCTAAACTCAGCTTTTTATCATCATCTCTCCCAGGCACTTCTCTTCAGTTTGGATTTAGCTCCACAGTGAATGTGTCCGTGACGTCTCAGGATCAACAGACAACGCTAGATTCAGGATCAAACAGAGGGCTTTCAGGAGAGAAAATACTTAAAAAACTTGCAAGAAGCCAAAAGGGACGCCCAAAAGAAGTCAAAGGTCATTTGTTGACTAAAGTCAAAAGCTTTTGAGTTAAAGTTGGCTAAAACGCTCCACGATTGGTGGAAATCACCTTTTTAACTTTAGATCAAGCCAAAATCACCTTTTGAGCTTGAGTCAGGTCCCCAAATTTGTGGATCTAAAGCTTAAACATATATATTCAAGGAGAAGGCGTCCCATTTCATTATTTCATTGCAGGTTGAAAGATAAAAACAGCCACAAGCTCTCAAGGACGCCATTGAAGATCTGAAGGAGGTTTTCATTCGTTCTTCATTTTTCTTGCAAGATCTGAAGCAGGAAAGGATTGCTATTTTGAGGATTGGACCAGAGATAGATTTTTTCAGGGAATCAGATAAAACTTCCAATCCATCTTCTGTCTTTTTCCTCTCTTCTTGTCTTAGGTTTTCTTGCATCTGACAGAAAAAGCAACAGGCTACATCAGATCAGATCTATTGGGTAGATTCAGCATTATTTTCCAGAGAAACCCATCTCGACAAATTTTCCAAAATCAACAAACTTGCTGCCCCTATTTTTGGGGGTTTTTCCGAAAAAGTTTCAGAATCCAAATTCTGAGGAACTGGGTTTGTTCAGATTGAAGCACGAACAAAACCCATGTGCCAGATTTTTCGGAAAAATACTTCTCGGCAGCTATTTTTAAGGGTTTCCGAAAATCATCTGAACTAGGTCAAGCTTACAGTCAATCTTCAAGTTTTTCAGGATGCAGTACTCCCAGGTGCAATACGAGACCAAGACGGTCTTACTCCATGATTACCTGAAAACAGTTGACACAAATTTACACCAAGTAAATCCAGTGGTCGATTTGGAGCAG
The DNA here is from genome assembly GCA_007258455.2 of Sequoia sempervirens. Lineage (NCBI taxonomy): Eukaryota > Viridiplantae > Streptophyta > Pinopsida > Cupressales > Cupressaceae > Sequoia > Sequoia sempervirens. The sequence goes on from VDFB02008407.1 coordinate 8,987, forward strand.
CTAGAAGGCATGAATCAAATCACATTGCAGAATATTGAAGAATCCGGGTTGCTGCAAGCCGCATCGATTCCCATCACACTTCAAAGCGTAGAGCTTGTAATCGCCTGTATCAAGCATTACAACCCTACCACCAGAGAAATCAGAGCAGCAGATGGAAGAATTGTTTGCAGTTTAAAGCCTCAGGATATCGAAAGGTGTTTTGATATTCCATCATGTCCTAACAGCAAAGTCATATCAGTGACGGAATGTGAGAAAGCATTTGAGACAGCCAAGGACAAATGTCAGAAGGTTATGGCTGAAAAATGGCTAAAAGTGACAAGGGCAAGCTTGCCTAAGTTGTTGGGACGAGGAGAATGTAAAGATGAGTACGCAGTGTTAATCACTCTACTCAATAGAATCACTGGAGAAGAAGATGGTCGTCAATTCCAGCCATGGATGTACTATGTCATCGCTAAAATCATTGGCAGGAGGGAATATTACGACTGGGCCACTTTGATCAGTGACACACTCCACCGACAAATCACTGGGTATCTGGAAGCTCATAGGTTCCACATGTGCTCCTACCTGGTATACTTGATAGCCTTCCAAGGCGATTTCAGGTTATTGAACAATGTGGGAACCTTAGGTGTGCAGAAGGTTCACGAGTTTTCCACACGCCTTGAGTTTACTCAAGCGGAAAGACACTTCAAGAAGACAAGTGATCACTTCACTATGCACACAGTACGTGAGCTTAACCATGAGATGCACGTGCGTATTTCACAGACAGCCAGGGAGGCAATGGCAGATTGGGCGAATTGGTTCATCCAATTTCCCACATTCTCCTACATACGCATGTATGGCTACATTGGCCACCCTGCCATGCTACCAAGACACCCTTCGGATAGGGTAGTCTTCATGGAGTTCCTGAGACAGTTGTTCGAGGTTCATATCCACTTGCGCTTGAAGAGGAAGACAGCTGTTAACTTTCCCGTCGAAATGGGACTATATAGATGTGGATTCGCGGCAGATGCAAAGATGATGGGTCAAGAAATAGCGAGGTATAACCTCAAGTATCTCATTAATAGAAGATCCTATGATCCCGGAGGACTCTATGCAGCACACCTCGAGCAACACTCGTCACATAAGTCTTCTATGGAAGATTATTGGGTGAATTGTAAAGACGAGTATGAAGTGCGAAGAAGGAACTACAGCAGATTCAGACTCCCACAAATTGCTGATTTCATGTCAGCAGACATTGAGGGCCTGTCAGATGATGAAGGGGAAGTCATTCTCCCCTCATTTTTCGCAGATTCAGTTGACTCCCAACCGCTCCCAAGAGTGGATTGGTATGCCAAAGAAGATACATCTATAGAAGAAAGAACGAGTAGAGTGGTTAGAAATAGCCAACTCTATCTCGACAGCAAGAAATCAAGGAAGGTGATACCTCACAGAACAGAGCCGCCACAGGTTCAGTCTACACCACCTTTCACTTCAAGAAGAAAACCTAGGCAGAAGCAATGGTGCAATCCTCCCCGAGGGATGAGGATGTCAAAGCCTAGAACACAGAGGACACCAGTGGAGAAAGCCACACATAGTCCTGAAATAATCATGGGTATTGCTGCCCCAGAACAAAGAGTAGAGACTGCTACCCCTGATTCAGTAGAAGTTATCACGGAGGAACCAGCAGCAATAGTTGTTGAAGAACCAGTGGCTGAACCAATGGCGGAAGCAACAACAGTAGAAGCAGCAGCAGAAACGGTGCCTGTTATGGAAACAGAGCCGCCCATATCACCAGTATCACAGCAGACACAAGTCCTCATCGACTTGGATTCGCCACCGAGAGACATTGCTCCAGCACAGTCTCACACATCTAGCATTCAAGGGCCTCACGTCCCTCCTAGCGAAGTTTGCCGAGATTCTATTTGGCTGGAAGGCTTCCTAGGAAGAAAGAGGGAAAAACCCTCGTATGAACTTGACTTTACCGAATTCGACCACGTCCCACAAGACACGTCGGTGAAGAGGTTAAAGAAACAAGTTCACATAGAAAGGAATGCAGAGTGCGAGATCATCATAGAGACTGCCGCTCCACCAGTAGAGAAAAGCATACACGAGGTTCAAGTAGACGACTACACTTTGTCTCAACTTAACCTTGGGAAGACTACACGACAGGTGGAGGCCGACCTTCTCGGAATAGCTTCGGTGAGCGTACAAGAAAGGATGGCAAAGGATGGTAAAGAAAAGGCAACCTTAAAGGCTGAAAATCAGAAACTGAGGTCTTACATAACCAGCTTGATACATGGCACACCCAACGTCTCAGCCCTACCAGCAGGACTACTAGATCTCCCCACCGAACAAAATCATTGGCAATTGTTAACATTCGGCAAACACTTGAGAAATCAGGTGGAAGAGTTTGTTCTCAAGGGTAGATGCGTACTGGCGAACCTATACCAGTTACGGGATAGAGCACATGAACTTCGTGTGGAGATCCAGCAGTCAGAACAAAGGATTGCAGAAAAGAGGCTTGAAGACGAAAGTACAATTGCAGATTTGCAATTAGCATATCAATCAGTATACTCTGAGGAAAACAAGCAACATCTCTTTGCTTGGAAGGAACAATTGGCGTACAAGGTGAAAGCCTATGACGCTCATTCAGTAGAGTTGATTGATTATAGAAGGGTGGTTGCCACTATCATCAACTTCGCAAGAATGTTGGTGATATCTTTCCCTTGCATGGAATATCAGCGTGAGGGAGGAGAATACGTCGAGTTGGTGATTGTACAGAACCAGTTCAGGGATGTCATCCGCAACACTTTTCTTGATGATCCAGAGGGTTGCAAGCTGGCTAAGGTAGCAGCTTTATCAACCAAGTTAGAAGAGGCAGCATCTTAGTGTATTGACTTCGGAAATCAGCTCACAACGGGTGAGGTCATGCTCCGACACCACGTCATCATCCTACAGAGCATTAACTCCCCAGAAGCTGATGAAGTCAATCAATGGATTGAGACACTGCTGATTAGTGGCGAGCTATAAATGCACCAGAAAAGGACGCCATACATCCTCCAAGTGGCATTCATGAGACTTGAGTTGACTTGATCCTTCTTTCCAAGTCAACTCAAGGTGCTATTAAATGTAGTTGGAGTTAACTTGATGCTTCTTTCCAAGTTTAACTCCACTTTCCTTAAATCATGCATTGTCAGATCCCACTGATTAAGGATGTCTAATTGGCTTCCATGATTCGTGGATCTTAGATCTCCACTAAATGTGGATGTCTATTTTGGAGGGAGACTTTACATTTAAGTTCACTTTTAGTTTTCTTTTAGTCAATTGAAGTAGTTTTCCAGTTAACTGCTTGTTCCCCCTATTTAGGAATAAATCTTGCTAATTGATTGGCAAGAACTCATTGTTAACTCAAGGAGATTTTGGGGTTGCCCACTCCTTTGAGTTCTATAAATAAGAGCCTTGGGCTCATTATTTGTTAACTTTTACTTGCTATGCAAAATTGCTCGCCATTGTTGCCAAGCGGCTTTGAAGCGAATACTTGTTCACTCTTGGATGAGAGTTCGTTGGACGATTGTAATTGTGCATGATTTCGTGCCTTTACTTTCCCAACTTTTGTAGTTCGTTGATGAAGCATTGAAGAAGAATATCAGAAGGCGCTTGCATTTTGATCATCTTATTTGAGTTATGTCTACGTCTTGTATCTAATAACTTCTTGTCTCATTTCCCTCCTCAGATAGGAGTCCCTCCTCCTTGGATATTTATTTATTGGCGGAGTTATCGTTTGATGTTGTTTAATGTGTTGACTTCAAGCTATACTTGGATAGGAGTCCCTCCTCCTTAGCAAGCTCGTTGGCCAAGGCATCGTGATTTTGTTGTTTCTAGTAAACTATTTCTTAAGCCCATACCTCGGATAGGAGTCCCTCCTCCTTGGCAGGTCTCAGATCTAGTTTACCGTGTAGAGTGTTTGCTTGTACCAACCTTATCCCAGTGTATACCCGAGAGTTCAGAGCCTCGGTCATATTCTCAGGAGACGGCGAATTCAGGTGATCCAACCATCCCATTCCCGCTCCTTTACCCTCATGCTCTGTTTACCTTGGAGGTATTGGATAGATAGAAGCTAGTTAGTCGTAGTTGAGATCTGCAGAAACCAGAGAAAAGCTTAGCTACGGCGCATTGTGTTTGTGCACCCTTGTGTCCTGCCGCTGAAGCATAAAAAGATAGGAACTTTAGTTACATTTCCTTTCCCTACGCATTGCTCCCAGCAGAGAGGGACTTTGTCATGACCCCTTCTCAGTGACATCTCTCAGAGTACAGGATTGGCCTATCACACGACCCTCGTAGGCCGATAGACTGGATAGAGGGTCACTTCGGAGCTTGGCTCAGCTTCAGTTAGCAGAGATTGATCAGTAGTCTTTCGTTTTGGCTCAATCGGAGACTTTTTGCAGAATTGCTATTTTTAGCAGTTCCTGGCAGGCATTGTGGGACCCCTGCTATTTTTAGCAGTATGGCTTTGGCGGCATCCAGAATCACTTCAGAGTTCATCAGCTTCAGACGGGACAGTAATCAGATGAGTAACGAGGAAGATATTAATATTTAATTGTATTGATTAAAGATTAATTATTTAATGATTTATAATATAAAGTTATAATGTTATATTATAACTTAAGTGATTTGCCTTGAGGGGTGCGCCCATCATCAGAAGGGGCCAAAAGTGACAATTAAATTATGATTTAATATTTTGGCTGGAGACTATGGGAAATTAAAAGAATTAAAAAGTCAAAATTTAATTAAAACCCTATTATTGAGGAAATTGCACTTTTGTGAAGATAAAGGGTTTTGCATTGGTAATTGAGCCATTATGTGATTATTGGATTTTGAGAAACTGATCAAATTGATCTGAGCACAGAACCTTAGGGTTTGAACTCGAATTCCTTGGAGAACGAGCCATCTCCAGCGGAAAGCAATTCAGAGAGTGTGAAATATCACTTGATTTATTGCCGGCAGAGGTTTTCTTATTCAGAGGAAATCATTGAGCATCAGAGATTGTCTATTTTCAGAGCTTTTATCAGAGCTTATCATTCAGGATACATTTCATTCATCAAGGCGCATATATTCAGAGATCTGGAGAGTTCAGTGAAGGCCGTACGAAATTCATTCATTGCTGATTGCTGTCTCAGCCGTACAACTGTACCTGGGCCGTACTTTTCAAAAAGGCGTGTTAATTCCTTGAAGAAAACGCCTAACTCTTTGGTTGCCAGACTTCACCTGTGTGGGCGCTAGGGTTGCTGGAAGCATTTGGGATCACCAGACTGGAGGAAGCTTCATCATTTATTGGAGCCGTACAAATTCTGTACTTTCAGCTGTGGCAGAAATACCAGGTTTTCTCAATAAAAATCATTATTTTATTCTTGCATGTTAGCAGATCATTGTGTATTGAGATCATTTGAATAAATAAGGAGACGCCTTCATTCTCTATTGTATTTCCTAAACATATTGAAGATCTAGCATTTTTATTGAATTTAATATTAATTTCTAGAAAAGCCGTACTGTTCATTTATTGCATCAAAACTCAAAAATTTGCAAAAAAAACCAAAAACGTCAGAAAAACCTAAAAACATAGTCAGAATCAGTATCAGGGGGAACTAGGGTTTCTACAGACTTCTCCTCTTTAAATAACGAAGAAGTGTTGCAAAACATTTGAAATAACTGAACGTTTACAATCAGCACTCCAGAGGTGCTAATTTAAACGCCAACATAATAATGGTTGGATTAGTACTACTAATTCTCAACCTTACAATTGAAAGAACCTGCAAATTACGAGTGTTACAACAATAGAATGAATACAAATATAAGAAGGATGATTATAGCAATGTTTAAAACTTCTAAGGACTGAAAATGAGGCCAAAATCTGAACTTAATGAGGTCTGATAACAAAAACCAGCAGACTGAAACTGTGAACCAACAAGCTGGAAATCAAAGAAATGCTCATAACTTCATGAAATTACCTCCAAATTGTTTGAAACTGATTGCAATGGCTCTCTGGAAGATTGACGCCTCAAAACAATGACTAAACTGCAACCAAAACTTGAGTATTAATTAAGCACGAATTCCAAGAAGACCCCAGCATGGTACGACCTTCTTAGAGGGCGATTTCCTTAGATAAAATCAGCAACTCCACAATAAATTTTGATAATGCACCCAAAGGGGCGCCTCTAGCATACTAATTGAAGGAGTCAATGTTAATGATATAGCAGCTTCGTAGCTCCTTCCAGCTCAGCTCCTTCGTGGAAATATAATTGAATGATAGCCGTTGGCTATTCAAGTTATATTTATTATTATCATTGTTTATCTTCATAGCCGACATGAGAAGATATGAATTCATCTTGAAGACATTTAATGCGTGTTCATTATCTTGAGGCCGACCTCTTGTGAAGAGGCGCATATAACACTTAGGCCGACTTCATTCAACAAGAGATGAAAATCTCTTATAAGGCCGACATGAAAGATTAGTTTGAACTCTCTCTTGTAGATATATACAGCTTGTCCGTCCATTGCTTTGGGGATCTAAGAACGAGATCAGTTCGATTATTATACTTGAGTGCGATCTCAGCTGCTACACTAGTGCGAACACATCTGACAATAAAGTGCGAACTTAGCTATTATTCCAGTGCGAACACAGCATTATCAAGCTGTATACCTTATCATTCAGCATTATCAAGCTGTATACCTTCCAACTCCAACACCTAGATAATCGACAGTGGTGCCTCCCGTCACATAACCGGATTCAAGGAGCACTTATCGAGTTTGGTGGAAAAGGAATCTTCTGAACAAGTCATCATTGGAGATGATGCCAGCTACTCCGTAAAGGGAATTGGGACCTCCACACTTCACTTGGATTCCGGCATATCGTTTCAATTGGGTAATGTTCTTTATGTTCCCGGAATCAAGTGTAATCTTATTTCTATTTCAGCTTTGGAAGATAAAGGATATCAAGTTGCCTTCTCCAAAGGCAAAGTTCTAGTGTGGATGCAGAACTCTAATTTCAAGGATGCTCAAGTAATTGGAGTTAGACATGATAACCTCTACAAGGTTTGCTCACATCCTCTTCAAGCATTGGTTCATGACTCTTCCAGTCTTTGTGATCTTTGGCATCGGAGATTGGCTCACTTACACTTTCGAGCCCTACCCATTATGGAGAAGATGGTGACGGGCCTTCCTAAATTCAACCAGGAGCACGAAGGTACATGCAAGGGCTGCGCATTAGGTAAGAATATAAAAGCCCCTTTTCATAGTAGAGAAAATAGATCTAAGTGTATTTTAGACCTAATTCATTCTGATTTATTTGGTCCTATGTCTGTTCCTTCTTCGAGTGGTTTCTTGTATTATGTTCTTTTCATTGATGATCACTCTAGGAAGACTTGGATTTATTTTTTGAAATCTAAAGAGTCTGAGGAAGTGTTGGATAGGTTTAAAGAGTTTAAAGCTTTGGTAGAAAATCTTTCTGGTAAACGAATTAAGGTTCTCAGATCTGACAATGGTGGAGAATACACCTCCAGTAGTTTTCGAAACTTTTGTACTGATGCAGGGATTAAGAGGGAGCTCTGTGTTCCCTATAATCCACAACAAAATGGTGTTGCCGAAAGGAAGAACAGGACAATTGTGGAAGCAGCAAAGGCCATGATTCATGATCAAGATTTACAAACCTTCCTATGGGCAGAAGCTTCTAGGACAGCAGTATATGTTCAGAATAGATGCCCTCATAAGATCTTGGAGAATATGACTCCAGAAGAAGCCTTTTCAGGGAAGAAGCCTGAAGTCAGCCATTTGAGGATCTTCGGTTGTCCTGTCTATGTTCATATTCCCAAAGAAAAGAGAACCAAACTGGAACCTTCTGGCAAGAAGGGAATCTTTGTGGGCTACAGTGAGACATCAAAAGCTTACAGAATTTACATTCCAGGGCAGAAGTTGATAGAGATCAGTAGGGATGTCACATTCGAGGAAGATGTTGCATTCAGGAGATCCAGAGGGATTCATATGGAGATTGATAATGAAGAGTCTCCTCAGGACATGGAAGTTGACCATACTCCTGAGATTCAGAGGGAGACAATGGAACCAAAGGAAGATCTTGATCCAGTTGAACCCTTGGAACCTACTGATGGGCCTACTGACATTGTTATTGGGAGAAAGAGACCTCTATGGGCTAGTCGCACTATGCAAGAGGCTGAAAGCTTTGCAGCTCCTAGAGGCACATTCAGAGAAAGCAAAAGGTCACATAAGTTCTCCAGTTATGTTGCCTTGATGAGTCAGATTATAGAATCTGAGCCTTCCTGTGTTGAGGAAGCATCTAGTCTTCAAGTTTGGAGAGACGTTATGACAGAGATGTATCAGTCAATTCTTAAAAATGATGTTTGGGATATCGTTCCTAGACCCGAGGGCAAGTCTGTGGTATCTTCTAAATGGCTATTCAAGATTAAGCATGTTGCGAGATGGAAACATTAGAAATTTCAAGGCAAGACCCCAGCCTTCGTGGGTTTTCTCGAGAAAGAGGAGTTGATTATGATGAGACCTTTGCTCCTGTTGCTCGCTACACTTCCGTCAGAACCATCATTGCTATTGCTGCATCTAAAGGATGGAAGATTCACCAGATCGATGTGAAGACAGCCTTTCTCAATGGAGTGATTGAGGAAGAAGTGTGCATAGAGCAACTTGATGGCTTTGAGATTCATGGGAAGGAGTCTCATGCCTGCAAGGCTGAAGAAGGCCTTGTATGGTCTTAGCGGGCTCTCGTGCATGGTACGAAAGAATTGATCAGTATCTATCAAGCTTGGGTTTCTTGAAGAATGATGCTGATTCAAATCTCTCCTTCAAGGTAATCAATGGTGATACATTAATTTTGGTTTTATATGTTGACGATCTAATCCTCACTGGAGAAGATCACCTGATTCTTGAATGTAAGAAGGATTTAACTTCTGAATTTGAGATGAAGGACCTTGGGCTCATGCATTACTTCCTAGGTTTAGAAGTCTGGCAGAAGTCAGATGGTATGATTTTAAATCAAGGGAAGTACACCATTGATATACTTAAGAGATTTGGCATGATAGATTGCAAATCCATGTCTACTCCCATGGAGACCAA
>VDFB02008408.1:0-10329 GCA_007258455.2 Sequoia sempervirens
AAAATTTCTAAGTGTTGGCTTATTCCTGCTTGACCCCCAAAATGCGCCCAACTTCAGGAAGCATGAAGGAAATTTGTCTAAGTAGTGGAAATTCCTCCTAGGGTCATGAAATGCGCCCAACTACAAGAGGTATCAAGAAAAAAAGTTAAGTGTAAGAAACTTCCCGTAGGGGTCTCCAAATGCGCCCAAGTCCTCTAGCCATGGAAAGCATGAAAAAAAAGTTTCTAAGGCATGTTAATTTCCTTCACCACCTCCAAAATGCGCCTACATTAAGCCAAGGTGATGGAAAATGTTTAAGTCATGTTGAAATTCCTCCTCCATACCTCAAATGCGCCCTCATCTCAAGGTGGACTGTGAAAAATTCTAAGGCAAAGTGTGAAATCCTCCTTGACCCCCTAAATGCACCCATGTTAGATGTGAAGCCAAGACAAGTTTCTAGGGCGTTGAAGTCAAAGTTCTTGCTCCTACCCCCAAATGCGCCCATCTCCAAGTTGCTAGGTGGATAAAAGTTCTAAGTGTTGGCTTATTCCTTCACCACCCCCAAAATGTGCCCAAGGTGAAAGTGGGTGGAATAAAAGTTGTTAAGTGTTGTAAATTCCTCCTTGACAGGCTAAATGCGCCCAAATGAGCTGGGAAAAAGACAACAAGGGGTTGTTAAGTGTTAAATTCCTCCTTGGGGTTCTAAATGCGCCCAACTTGTTAGGCTTTGAAGGATGTTGAAAAGTGGTTAAGTATTGGAAGTTCCTCCTTAACATCCTAAATGCGCCCATAGTCAAAGTGAAGTTAGGAAATATTCTAAGGCGTTAATTCCCGCTTGACATGTAAATTGCGCCCAAGAGTATTGAAGATGTTAGCTCTGTGAAAAATGTGCTAAGTGTTGAAAATTTCCTCGTGAAAAATGTGCTAAGTGTTGAAAATTTCCTCCTTGACCCCCTATATGCGCCCATGCTGGTGATGAGACTAAATTTTTTTTCTAAGTGTTGAAATTTCTAGAAAATACGCCCAAGCTTGAGAAGGTGATGAAATTTTCTGTGGCATGGCTGAATTGGCAGTGGATATGTCAGAGTGTGTCAGCTTCAGGAAATTGAAGAAGATTTTCAAGGCCAAGCAAGAAAATACGCCCAGAGATGAAGAATGAGAATAAATTTGATGGAAAAATATTTTTCTAAGGTTAAAATTCAAAAATTAAATGTACCCCTTCGTCTATATACACATGAATTTTACGTTTTCTGAGGGGAATTTTCTTCTGGGTACTGGATATCTTCATCGAAGAGATGATTTTGAAATTCTTCACGCCCTGCCGGAGCCTTTAAGATGGAGATTTTACTCGGGTGTTTGGTTGATGAAATTTCCTAGAGGAAATCAATTATTTCTAAGGGAGATGGGCTGGAAATTTGGCTAAGGCAAAAATGAGGGTATCATGTTGGTCGGAAAATTTTCTAAGGCAGAAAGAAATCCAACATCACCCTTCAAGGTACGCCCTCAAGACGGATGAAAGTTTCTAAGGCATCAAAAATGAACATCGAGGAGGATACATGGTCAAAGTACGCCTATGATAAAAGAGTATGAAGAAAGCAAAGTTTGCTAGAGAAAAGTAGTGGACTCTACTGGATCTAGAGATCAATCAGACCTTGGAAGTCAGAATATGGAGATCAGGTAAGTAAAGTGAATTTTTATTATAAGTGTTTTGATGCTCTTCTTTTTATCTGTTTTGCAGGATGAACGCTGGGACCAAAGCATGATGACTTGAGGTGATGGAACAAATACTCTGGGACAACATTCAGAAGAAGATGAAGTTACGGGTTGAATCTCCTCCATGATGTCTCATTTGCATCCAACCCATGAAGGAAGATGATGAAATAAATGGCTAAGTGTTGGATGTTTCTCCACAAAGACCTAAGTATGCACCCAACTCAGGGAGGTAGATGGCGAGGAAGAAATGCTCGAGTACAAGATAAGAAGACCCTTTAGGATCAGGGGTGGAGAAATAATCATCCTCATGCAGTTCAGAGTTAGAGAATGTCAGTTGAGAAGAAAATCATCATCGAGCACGAGAAAGAGGTTGTAGGCTTGAAGTTAGATCGAGAACGTGCCTGCCATATCCATTCAAGAAGTTGAAGTAGTGTTGACCAAACTCAGGCCGTTTGCAGTGGGAGAAAGAATAGTGCGAACGCATTTCCAGACAAGAGCATTCTAGAAGATGGTGGACATTAATTGCTCATTTATTACCCCTCTTCTTGGTGGCGGTTTTTAGGGTTAGGGTTTATGTGGCTCAATCTGAGCCCTTCATTGTAATTGAATATGAGCCGTCCATTGGACTTGGCCAGCTATAAAAGGGGCGTCCCCCCTCATTTGTACCTAATTAGAATAGCAGAGAAGGAATAGAGAGAGATTGATAGAATAGAGGGTAGCATAGTTTGATAGTTTAGCTTAGATTGAAAAGGAAGGAAAGTCTTCCATTTGAATACTTTGTAAGAAGTTGTTGTGAACACTTTCATAATAAAAGAGTTTTCATTGATGGTGATCTCTTCTTTGTTATAAGTAGCTAGCGAGGCTTCTTCGTCCTTCCAATTCACGTAGAATCTTGAAGTAGCTTAAAGTAAAGTAGATATTCATTTTATGCAAGTAGTTGTCAATTGTGGAATGTGGTGCTTAATTTGAACAAAACTTCACTCATCCATACCACTAGCGGGCTTGCTGACGGTGGGTTCGCCTTGCGTGGTCAACTAGAACATTGTGAACTTAACTTCGATTCTGGTTTATATGTTGGCTTGCATCGTTGTGATGGTGTCTTCATGCTGAATCATGATCTGAATATCTTTGATTACTCCTCTGAAGATTGCAACAGTTTTGTGGAAGTTGTCTGAAGTGAGGCAAAGCAAAGCTCGGTTGAAGTCTGTGAGAATTGATCACCATGTCCCACACCTTAGAGTAGAATTATAGCATCTCTTATCCCTGCACTCATTTAAATTCAGTTCATTTCTGGTTAGTGTTGGGAAACTTGTACTTACCTGCCAAATCATTTGAACCACGTGAAGCCCTTAGTTTGTTGTCTGCTGTCAGCTGCCGAACAATTGCGTAAGTCCCCTTGAAATACCAGCAAAATCACATCGAGCCAATTGAGACTATCCAAAACCTAGAAGGAACCTTGGAGTTGAACGCACGAACTTTCTCGCAATCTTAGCGTGCTGGATACTTTGATCAAGAGAGAATAGGCTACTGTTGGCAACTTTATTTTGTGTTGGTGCGGTCACGAAAATCACATCAACAAGTAGTACTGAGATGGATGATCTCCTGTGAAGTCTGGATGCTTCACCTCTTTGAGCATCACCTAGATGCAATGAGTGCTAAGTGAACCATTCATTCTAATTTCTCATTAGAGATGGGTTTGTGTGAACCACTACTCATGAAATATGAGTCAATGAGTTTAACACAAAAACTATGTAGTTGAATCCTAATAAAAATATTTTAGTATAAGTAGAATTCAATTACTTGGGTTTTAAATGGGAAAAACTGGCAAACTAAAAAACACTGAAAATATTCATGAAAATAGGGAAAAAGAATCATTATTGTTTTTTTTATGCCAAATCTGGTTCATAGAAATAGAAACAAATATAAGACATTAAGACACAGTTTGTTTCATGTAGTCAATTACAAATTGTAAACTTTGTCTTAACCCCCAACTCTCAAATTCTCAATCAAGTACTTACAGAACAAAATTAAAAACAGCAAAATTGAGGTGTGCCCTGCTTGTCTAATCACGACAATTCTTTTAATACCTGATTTGTAAGTTCTTTTGTTTCCCTGTGCTCTGATTTTTTTTTATTTTGAAGTGAAAAATTGTAGAAGTGAAGGACCGAGGCAAAACATAGTATTTTTGGTCACTTCCTTTCAAATATAGAAAAGTTCTCAAGAGTTTTATAATTTTGAATGGGTTCATGTTTATATTTTTAGAAGATATATAAAAATATTTATACGTTTATAAAACTTGAGCTTCTTTTAGTTTGCATAAGTTATTTAATATTGTATTTTAAAAATTCAAATATGAACTTTTATAAATTATTTTAATATCCATCCACTGGCACCCCCAAAATTAAGAATATCTTTTCGTCTCCAAAACTCCCTGTTCCCAAAACTTGAAAAAACAGTGATATTTTGGTAGAATAATAGTTATATATATAGACATATTTCTGACAATTTTTATATCCTTTCTCTTGTTTCCAAAGAGTTTGAATGGCATTTCAAAAATAGTTTTGCTTCCAAATATGAAATATTTGTTCCCAGTTTGGATTATTATCTTTGCATGCCACCATAAATCTTCATTGTTTTCTTCTATCATATTGATTGTTCAACCTACCTTGGCCATCAATAACACATATTTGATATACAGATGTAATGATTAGAGGCTATTAGTATTTATTCATTCATTTATTGACAAAACATCTCTTTCAACAGTGGAGTTGTAGATGGGCGGCGCTTGCTTGTCTTGGTTGTTTTTATTGGTGGGGTTACATTTGCAGAAATATCTGCTCTTCGCTTTCTCAGTGCTCAAGTAAGTGTTAAAAATGTGGTTATATGGATGAAAATGTTTGTTCTATTCTAGTTTTTTTGTAGTAGTTATAAATCATGCATGCAAGGATGATAAGTAACATACAAATGCAGTGGTGCTAGAACAAAGGCAAGTTGTATTCAATGTGTCACTTTATTCTAGTTTGTTTGCAATTCATTTGACTTCACTTGGTTGGCTTTTCATAGACGTATTCACTAAAACACGATTTTTCTTTCTTAAATGAATTAGAATTAGTTGGAAACCTTTTCAGATAAAGTCTTTGAGATAGAATTCTGTCAATTAGCATACAGCTCGTGTTATCTTTTTATGATTTGATTTCTAGCACAGTATTCCAGTGCTTGAGCATTTATCTTAAAATAGAAGTTCCATAAGTTGCTTCTTTCTAGGATGTTCTAAAAGAGTATAATTTTAGGATAAGATGCTTTTAGATTGAAAAGTTAGATTTAAAACTTTTTAGACCTTCATTCTCGATGGTCCTGTGCATTTAATTAGTAACTAAAAATATTTTGTAGTCAAATGTTTTTGAATGCATTATGTACCCTTTAGTTCATTTTAGCTTCTATCTTCCTTCCAATTTTTTTTTTTTTAAATATAATAATATAAAAATGGAGATTTATGATAACAGCATCCCCTAAAGAGTAAATAAGAAGAGTGACAGAAGCTCAGTTCATGAATTTTGTACTGAAGGAAAACAGCATCCAAAGTATAACAACATTATGAACAATCTCTAGAAATCCCTGCATTATAAGAAAAACAGAGACCACAAAGATTTGGTATTTCAACAATCAGACCTATTTGAGTTTTCTTTAGTCTCCAAGGTGTTGATTGACATTGCATTATTCCTGTAATTGTGCTGGTCTAGCTGGTTACAGTCTCCATGAGCTCCAGCAGGCATTTGTTCAGTGGTCACCCAGGTAGCAGCTTTGGCGGACATAGGCTCTGGTCAGTATACAGGAAATTCCCAGTGAGTAGCTTGGCACTTAGTGCTGTTATTGCTTGCTGATTAAGCTGCCTTTTGTTTGGCTCTCTTTTGCTCTCGGTCACTGTTATCTGTCTAATAAGCCTAAGTACCAGTGTTATCCCGAGTTTCTGGGATGGGGGCAGCAGGGATGGCGGAATGCGTCCCCAAGTCCCCTATTTTTCAAGCCAATTTTGGGGACGGAAAAGGGGATGGCTATATAAAATATAGGGAGAATTTAAAATATATAGGAAAATTTTAAATATTCATTTGAAAACATGGATAAAGCATGCATATATACATTATAGAACCTTAACATATAACATTTGTGTTTAGAGTTAATTGTCAATACTCAATATGCATTTAGAATTCAGAATTCATTGTCAATATGCATGTGATATCAAAAAATAATGTACAAGTCGTAAACTTATAACAAAATGCCCAAAGCTACATTGCTGCCATATAGTTTTACTTTCAGTTATGATATGAAAATCAAAATACAAAAAACAAAGTAAACTGCTGCCCCTAATTTGCATCTCCCAACAGTGCATCAAAATCAGAGTCCTCCTTTGAGTCACTACCACTGTGATGGTCCACCTCATCCAACGGAATCCCAACCAATCCCTCTGGTGTCTTCTCCTCATCAACCTAGGCCACGTCTTCGGGATCAATATCCCACCATAAAGTTGGAGTCTGTCGATACTCTAGAGTTTGATGATTTTGAAGTTGAAGAGCACTATGCACGTCCACTAGCTTCTCAGCTCGTCTAGAGGTAAGTCTATTCCTATTGATGGAGTGGATAAAGCCATGCGTGGATCAATTCCTCTTTGTAACAAAGGAACTGGCACCTTGTGCAAGGAGGCGAGTGACAAGCATCTTCAATTGTAGTGTATCCCTCCCATTCCATGTCCACCATTCAATAGGGTCAGTTTGAGCTAATATAGCTCTATCCAACCTCGCTTGTGGTTTACTCAATGTTGGATCACAAAGCTTTGCAAAGTCAAGGAATTGTCTGTGAATTACTGAAGCTTGCTCCTCTGAATACATCTTATCATTGGCTTGTGTGAACCTTATTGGCCCCACAGTTGTCGTTGCACCAAAAGATCAACCTGTTAATACCTGATACAACTGCTAGAGTTAACGGATCCACGGGAGGCGGTTAGGTCCATTCATGAATCTTGAGGGGAGTGCTGACCATTTGCCAACAATCTCCCCTCAGCGCAAGCTAAGGGGATTCAAACCCAACACCTGTGGCTCTGATACCAATTAAAGAGCACGAAAATATACTGAGAGGGTGGGGGGGAGCGTTGAATCAGTATATTAATAAACTTTTACCCTCTCAACTTTTGTCAACTTTAACCTCTGACACAATATCAACTATGCAATAATGAATCAATCTGAACAAGTTGACACCAAAAATTGTATTTTATATTTATATGAGATTACAATGATTGTAGGCACCAACCTACTTGAATCATCAATTTTATAATTTAGTAGGCACCAACCCCTAAATCTGATTTAGTAGGCACCAACCTACAAGGAGCACCAACCCCTAACTTGCAAGGCACCAACCTTGACTTGATTGAAAATAATGAATGTAGAGTAACTGTCTTCAAGCAGATCTGACTTCTCTATCTCGTGTTGCTATCACTTCAGAACTCACATTGTTAATGTTAGGATCAGATTTAATAGAAAGCAAAAAAATGAACATAAAGAACAAATGAATACAGTATTTCTCCTGGGAAAACCCTCCTTCTCGAGGGAGAAAAACCCAGCCACAAATATGTCTCTTGTATATTGAATCTCAACAAGCATGTCACTTTTACAATAGGCTGATAAGAAGGCCAACACAAAGCACCATAATCTGATGCAAATACAGAAATTGAGTGAAGCAATCTGCTAACAATTATCTCAGCCTTCTACACTCTGCATTTGATGAAGAACTTGCACACCTCTTGAATAATTCGAACTTCCTCTACAAGACAGCTTCACACACACACAGAATAATTCCTCCAGCTGCATCTATATTCAGCTAAAAATAAAGCTACATGCAAAAGCAAGGAGATGCACAAGGAGGGCAGTTACAATTGCTTAATTTAGAGATTCTTATGCAAAGATTCCTCTGCATGACAGAAGGAATGATAAATGCATGTCAGAATGCAGATTCTCCTGCATGACAGTTATGACAATTAATGAATGTTCTTCTACATGTCAGTTATGCCAATTTTGGAAGATTCACATACATGACAGAAGATACCTCCTGCAGCTACTGAAACATTAACACTCCCTCTTAGCTAGGGAGGTATCTTTTCAGATAACCATGCACAAGTGTGATGTTGTCATCTCATCATGACATCCACCATGGCTACTCCAAGAGAATGAAACCAAGGGCTTTCACCTCAAGTCTCGCTCGCAGAGAGAAATGCATTAACAAGGGCTGCTACCTCAAATCTCTCTCGCAGAGAGAAATGCATTAACAAGGGCTTTCACCTCAAGTCTCTCTCGCAGAGAGAAATGCATTAACAAGGGCTGATACCTCAAGTCTCTCTCGCAGAGAGAAATGCATTAACAAGGGCTGATACCTCAAATCTCTCTCGCAGAGAGAAATGCATTAACAAGGGCTTTCACCTCAAGTCTCTCTCGCAGAGAGAAATGCATTAACAAGGGCTGATACCTCAAATCTCTCTCGCAGAGAGAAATGCATTAACAAGGGCTTTCACCTCAAGTCTCTCTCGCAAAGAGAAATGCATTAACAAGGGTTGATACCTCAAATTCCTCTGTCTCAAAGGAAAATGCATTAACAACAGATCTCCATGATGATGAAACTCCCTCTGAAGCTCCAAGTACTTGCATCAACCTTCTGACCTCCTCGTCCAAGGTTGCTTCTGATGAATTGTCAAACTCCCTCTGAATGTAAATTCCTCCTCTTCGAAGAAACTAATCTCAAAGACAACTTGAATAAGTTCTTTGTCTTCAAGAGATGTCTCCAGTTAAGTTTATCTCTTCAGCCTGCATGAATTCCTCACAAGATGCCTCAAGCTCTTCTTTTCTAGGCAATCTCTCATCACCCTCTTGCTCCTTGATCCGTCCTGGAAGCATTTAGAGAGAGATTACTAATAGTTTAAACTATCCAGAAGAAATATCAAAGCTAGAATCATACATGATTCACTATCTCAATGTTATAGCATGAATTAATCTACATCATTATTCAAAGGCACAAACATAAGATACTTATCTCTTTATGTTGGTACACTAATGAGCTAGACCTGTAGCTGTGTCTCATCTTCGCCACCTTCACTCGAGCTCACCCTCATGGAAAGTGGGAATATGAAACGACCATTTATCAAAGATTGAAGACTCCATTTAAATCTTGAGATCACATTATGAATCAACGCACCCAAACTCATGTGATGAAAGAGTTTAAGTAATTAAAAGAGTAAAAAATCATCACGACTTCCTTCCATAAACGTGGCCTTTCGCTTCCCAAGCTTGTAAACAGAGATTGCAGCTCCAAGAAACTCAAGTCTCAGCACACTTAATCAGAGTTCTGAATAAATTCAAGCTTTAGTCTTCTATAGAAAAAGATACAACAGCCGATTAAAGCCAGCAAGCTTTAGTCTTCTACAGAAAAGATACAACAGCCAATTAAAGCTAGCCTTCAAGAGGCACTCCTCGAGACTTCTTCAGAAAAGACATACACCCATGAATTCCAAAGGACTTCACACATCGTGGATGGCAACAAAATAGATTATATGTAACACTCTCGTTAGCTCAAAGAATTTCTGCACACCCAGAACTCAAAACAAGCAATAGAATAGAATCTGGAAAGTCACGGCTTCACATCAAGTGAAACTAGCCCAGAAGTTACTCATACTTTCATACTGCCCATGCCTAAAGAGGTGTCAATAAATATATAACATTCTCATATCAGTTTTAACAAAACATGACTACCACGCATCAAGACCCCTTTGAACAACAACAAGACATTCACCCGCACTGCAAAAGATAAGTCAACACAAAATAGCATTGACTCCATCACTTTCTTTCCATGTTACTTGCAGACACAGACTCAAACAACTTTTTCCATGCCTACTAATCATGTCTAAGATTTACAAACTCAAAAAGCCTTCAAAACTCCACTATGCCACAAGAGACTGTGTTCCTGTTAGACCAAATCTGATCGGATCTTTTCGTAGACCCGCTCTGATACCATGTTAATGTTAGGATCAGATTTAATAGAAAGCAGAAAAATGAACATAAAGAACAAATGAACACAGTATTTATCCTGGGAAAACCCAGCCAATAATATCTCTTATATTATTGAATCTCAAAAGAAACTCCTTTACAATGAGGCCGATATGAGAGCCATAATATAAGCATCAAACTTATGATGCAACACAGATACAAACAGATGCAAAACTCTGTAAACTCAACCTTCAACAATTTTCCCTTGATGAAGAACTCACATAGCTCTTGAATAATTCAAACTTTTTGTACAAGACAGCTTCACACACACACAGAATAATTCCTCCAGCTGCATCTATCTTCAGCTAAAAATAAAGCTACATGCAAAAGCAAGGAGACGCACAAGGAGGGCAGTTACAATTGCTTAATTTAGAGATTCTTATGCAAAGATTCCTCTGCATGACAAAAGGAATGATAAATGCATGTCAGAATGCAGATTCTCCTGCATGACAGTTATGACAATTAATGAATGTTCTTCTGCATGTCAGTTATGCCAATTTTGGAAGATTCACATACATGACAGAAGATACCTCCTGCAGCTACTGAAACATTAACA
>VDFB02008409.1:0-23480 GCA_007258455.2 Sequoia sempervirens
GAGGATGGCTCTCACACCCTTCATGTAGCAATGCCGCGAGTTGATTATGATCGGGACGAAGCAGTGCCAGAGAATTATGTGATCACAACTATGGAGTTAGGACGTCCCACAGGTGCACAAATCATTGAAGAGTGATAATTCCTATCAGGCACTTTAGGGAAAATTGCTCAAGACAAAGGGAAAATATAAGAAATTGAAGAAAGAGCATAAGATGTTGATAAGATATATGCAGCAGTTGTCTCATCCTTGTGGACAGCAGATTCCACCAATAGAGCTTCCAGCTGGGATATCTAGAGCATCAGTTAGTGGCTTAGAGGAGTTGAGGAAGATGGCACAGGAGGCAGATAAATGGGTTGCAGGTGTTCGTGTCGAAACAGAGAAGTTCATGGAAGACCTTGCTCATGCTTACCAGCAAGCTTCTAGCATTATGGCACATATGGAGGCAGTTGATCAGGCCTGGGGTGATGCTTCTGTTTATCGAAGAAAAGTCATTCAGCATCTAGAGGCATTGATGTATACTCCTTTGCAGATGTTGATTGATGGAGGAGTCATTCAGGAGGGTGCTAGGTATAACTTTGCTGGCTAGTACTCTTCAGTAGTCACAGGACGTGGTTTCTTTGATGCAGCACAGGCGGATTCAGCCAGAGTTTAGAAGGCTATGGTGAGCATCATTGATGGAGTCCAGAATACCTTGGAGGCAATCTTTGCTAGACAGCTGAATTCCGATGAGGTGACTACTGATGAATTGAGGAGTAGGCTGCCGCCTTTCTTCTCAGAGGTGAAGACTTTCGTGTAGGACGACTTTGAGAACATTTCTACTTGCTCCAACTTGATTCAAAGTACGCAGGATGCTTTAGCTGCTTGAAGAAAATATTGCACACGGCACGGACAGGCAGTCACAGTATTGGAGTTTCAGTTGGATCATATTCCACCTATCTCAGTTCAGGAGGTCGAGGCTGTGCTTGCCAGGTTCATTGAGTTTGCAGCCAGGGAAAAGGAGAACATGAATGCACCTCTGGAAGATTGATTGTGGGCATTAATTTCCTTTACTATTTTGGGAGTGAGTGGGAATCTTTGATTCATTTATTGTACCACTCCCTATTCTGGTAGTTTTTAGGGTTACGGCTGAGGTGGCTCAATCTGAGTCGTCCATTGGACTTGGCCATCTATAAAAGGGGGAGTCCCCCTCATTTGTACTTATTAGAATTAGATTAGAGGAGACATCAGAGAGTAGACATTTTGTTAGAGCAGAGAGATAGTTTGATAGATTGGAGAAGAAGGAAAGTTTTCCTTCGAAAGCTTTTGTAAGAGATTGTTGTGAAAACTTTCATAATAAAAGATCTTTCATTGATGGTGAAATTAGTCTTTGTTATGGATAGCTAGCAAGGTTTCTTTATCCCTTCTACTCCAAGTAGCGTAAAGTAGTATAATTTTCATTCCATGCAAGTAGATATTAGTTGTGGATTTGTGGTGTCGATCGAGGCAACTTCGTTTTAGTCCATACCACTAGTAGCTTGCTGACGGCAAGTTTGCCTTGTGTGGTCAACTAGAGCATTTTATAAGCCTACCTTCAGTTGTGATTCAAGTCTTGGTATGCGTCGTCCTGATGGTATCTTGATGTTGGATTGTGACTTGAAAACCTCTTGCCAACCCCTTTGAAGATTGCACCAACTTTGTGTAAGTTGTCCAACGTGAGGCGGAGCAGAGTTTGGTTGAAGTTTGTCGAAATTGATCCCATGTCCCGTCCTTAGATAGACTATAATTTTTCTAATCCCTGTACTCATTTACATTCAGTTCATTTCTGGTTAATTTTAGGAAAACGTACCTTATTGCCAAATCATCCACATTGTACAAATTCCCTTCCAATCATTGACTTGTCAACTGCAAGCCTTATGAACAATTGTATAAGTCCCCTCGTGTAAACAGCAATTCACAACGAACCGACTAAGGGTATTCCAAAGCATTTCGGAACCTTGGAGTTGAACGTGCGATCTTTCTAGCAATCTTAGCGCACAGAATACTTTGATCAAGAGAGAATGGAGTAGCCTTTGGATTACTTTGTTCTACTGATTGGTGCGGTCACAAAAATCACATCAACAGTCATCACCCTACTATTAGAGGTGGAAAATAGATTAGAGAAGTCCAACAATGAATGATTTTGTTAAGAAACAATTGAGATTCAAACGAAGAAAGAAAGAAATATGTCAATTTCCCAAATGATCAAAATAGGCCACTTTAACGTGAAATTTGTAATATCCCCTTTTTCTTAGTATTTGGCTGCAAGGACACCTAGCCTATTTTATTCCCATAGGCTATGACCAAGCATTTTAAGGGAATAAAATAAAATTAATTATTTATAAAGTTGTCTAAATAAATTAAATCATAAAGATAACTTTATTTTAATTAATTTAATTAAAGTGACTACCTTTCGTTGAGGCCAATGCCTAACCAAGATGCCATCAAGTTTGCTACTCTTCATTTGGATGGGGCTGCCCATGAATGGTGGTATCATGGTTTGATCACTCTTGGCCATAAACTTATTGTGACATATGATGAGTTCACTAACAATCTCATTGAAAGATATGACACCAAGGATCCTGAGGAGAAATTCTGTTAGCTTTCCCAGCTGAAACAACATGGCTCACTTGACACTTACATTTCTGATTTTTAGAGACTTTCCGTGATGGTGCCCAAAACCACTAAAAGAAGACTTGTAGTTTTTTTCTCAAAAGGACTAATGGAACTGTTGAAGGCATGGGTGAAAGCTTTTGATCCACCAACTCTTGTAGAGGCAATCAGAAAATCAAGAAGTATGGAGTTGGCTACCCCTAGGCCAAAATTTCAGTCCAAGCCCTTCTCACATAGGAAGGATAAGAAGCCATTTCATAAAGATGCAAATCAGACCAAGAATTTTCCTTCATGGATGGATGATGAACTTTGTAATGAGCTCCAAAGAAAGAAATTGTGCTTCACCTACAAGGAACTGTGGGCCCTAGGACACAAGTGCTGCAAAAGAGGCAAATCTCACCATATGGAGGTGTATTATGCTAATGAATCAGCGTCTGACTTTTCAAAACAGCAATCTGATATGGAGGAAAAAGAAGAAAAAGAAGCTCTAGAAGAGGTAGAAGAAGACCAGGAAAGTAGGGGTGCATTTGCCCAAGTTTCTAGCTTTCAAAAGAATGAGTCATTTAGAGTTCGTGGATTGCTTCGTGGGCATCGAATCGTTGCTCTAATTGATACTAGAGCAACACACACTTTCATTGATGTAGGGATAGTTGCAAAGAGAGGCCTCAAGACAGAATAATTTGAAGGTTTCAAGGTCATGGTAGCCGATGGCTTCACAATCACTTGCACTCGAAAGATCTCTAACATGTCTATCCAATTGGTCATTACGAAGTCAAAGATGACTTCTATGTTGTGAGCATTGGTGATACTGATGCAATGCTTGGTATTCAATGGCTGCAATCTTCTCAAGAGATTATTTTGAACCTTCAAACCATGGAGTTGAAGTTCACACCAGAAGGGAAGAAGGTGGTTTTGAGGGCGATGTCAAATGGAGGCCCTCGTATTGTTTCATTCAAATGGATGCAGAAGTTGATTCGTCATAACATGGTAGAGTGGGCAGCAGAGTGTGTCATCATGCCTTCCAACCCTCCAGAACATAAGACACATTACCACCTTGATGCAAGGTTTTGGCGACATACCTCCAAGGAGACCTCCTAAAAGAGGGATTGAGCATGTGATCGAACTTGAAGAAGGTGTCAAACCTGTCATAACTACTCCATATTGGTATCCAAAAAGGAAAAAAGATGAGATAGAGAAAGCCATCAAAGAACTCTTAGACATGAGTCACATTCTCCCAACCAAGAGTCCTTTCGTTTTTACAATGGTTTTGGTGAAGAAGGATGGCACTATGCGCATGTGCATAGATTATCTGACCCTTAACCAAAAAACAATCAAAAACCAATATCCTATTCCAAGGATTGATGAGCTACATTGAGTTGTTTACTTCTCTAAGATCGATCTCAAATCAGGCTACCATCAAATAAAAATTGAGGGAAGAAGACATAGAGAAGACTGCCTTCAGATGCCACTTTTGGCATTTTGAATTGCCAATCATGCCTTTTGGGTTGACTAATGCACCCATGACCTTACAATCTTGTATGAACAAGGTGTTCAACAAACAGTTGGGGAAGTTTGTGCTTATCTTCTTCGATGACATCCTAATCTATAGTAAAATGTGGGAAGAGCATCTGAAGCAATTGGAGGAGGTTCTTAGCATTTTGGAGTCTAAGTCCTTGTTTGCAAAAGAATCCAAATGTGAATTTGGAATGACCGAGCTTCTCTGTCCTGGTCATGTGATAAGCTCTAAAGGAGTCAGTGTTGATCAAGAAAAGATTAAGGCTATTTTGGATTGGCCTCCACCAAAAACCTCTCTTAGTTGAAGGGTTTTTTGGGTTTTTGTGGGTTCTACAAAAGATTTGTGAAGGGTTATTCTCAAATGGCTGCTCCTCTCATAGATCTTACCAAAAAGGGGGCATTTGTTTGGTAAAAAAAAGCATAGAAGGCCTTTGATTGGTTCAATCAACTTAGGAGTTCATGTCCTGTTTTGGCTATGCCAGACTTCTCCTAGCCATTTGAGTTATAGTGTGATGCCTTTGGAGAAGGTATTGGTGTTGTTCTAATGCAAGACAAGCATCCTATTGTCTTTGAGAGTAGAAAATTAAGGGGTGTGGGGAGGACATACTCCATCTGTGACAAAGAGATGCTTGCTATTATGTATGCCTTGGCCAAATTCGGGCAATATTTGGTTGGAGGCAAGTTCATTGTAAAGATTGATCACAATAGCCTTAAGCTCTTTTGTAATGTCCCCATTTTAGCTATACGCCCTTCAATGACTGATAGCCTATTTCCGGAAGCCTGTAGACTCTTCAGAAGTAAACTTAGGGTTTCCTATCTTGTTGGGGTTTTGAAGCATTTTTGAAGGTTTGCTTGTAAGAGTTTTTAATGCATGTCTAGTGGAGTTTTCTGGGTTTTTGGAGAGCTTTGGAATGGTGTAACATGCATCTAAATCTGACAACCTTTTCTAGGCACTTACTATTTATAGTAAGTCTTGATGGTTGCCCGGTTTGTGCTCAATTGATATTTGGAAACACTTACTATTTATAGTAAGTCATGATACTGCCTAGTTGGTGTTCAAAGGAGGTTTTGCAAACTTACTATTTATAGCAGTTTGCTATTTTTGGTAAGTCTATTTTTAGTAGTATCATTCTAGCAGCAGCTCAATCATCTGCAATTTTGTTTGGTTGATCAATTTGGTTTTTTGATGGTTTTGAAGTAAACTTACTATTTTGGGCAATTGCTATTTTTAGTAAGTTCATTTGTGGTAGTGGCATCATCATCAGTTTGGTTCAGCTCGTCTAGCATCAATTTGCTATTTTTAGCAGTTCATCAGTTGCAGATTGGGCATTGCACTTGGCTACCTCCTTGGACTGAGTTTCATACTTAGTCAATTTCCATGTCTTGAAGTTGTACCCCACGCCTAGGATTGATGACTTCAAGTTGTTTTTAAAGAGGGGACATTAAGGGGTCTATTTGAGCATTTAATATTTTGATAAATGTTTTATTGTTGCAACTTGAAATGGACGCCTAAAGGAAGATGATAAATATTTTATTAATTCAAAAAATAAAGTGAATGTTTGAGAGGTGGCGTCCCTTGGAGAATTTGAACAGTTTCTTGTTGGAGTTACAAGTTCACTTTACTTTGCATGATGAGAGGTACAAGTTGGTAGATGATTTGATATTGCACAAGGATAGAATCTTCTTGGTGCCAAAAACAAAGCTCAAAGTGAAGGTTCTCCAATCATTTCATGGCATTCCCTTGGCTGGTCACCAGGGTTATATCAAAACATATAGGCAAATTCAGGAGAGATTTTCATGAAAGGGACTCAAGGATGAGGTCCTTCGCTATGTTAAGGAGTGTCAAATCTGCCAACAGAACAAAATGGAGCACACATTTCCAACCAGTTTGTTGCAATCCTTGCCCATTCCCAATCAGAAATGGGAAAGTATTGTAATGTCCCCTTTTTAGCCCTACGCTTTTCCGTGGCCAATAACCCATTTCCAAAGTTCCATGGGCGACTTGAAGGAATTTTTAGGGTTTCCTATATTCTTGGAGGTTTCTTGTTAGCTTTTTAGGGGCTTGTTGCGGGAGTTTGTCAATATAATTTATGGGTCTTTTTGGGTTTTCAGATAGCTTTGGTGGGCAATTACATACATTTTTAGTGGTGCCTATTTTTGGACTTACTATTTTTAGTAAGTTACGATGGCTACTAGGAATGTGCTCAAATAGTGTTTGGAGTCACTACTTTTAGCAAGATGCTATTTTTAGTAAGTGTTATTTTTGGCAGTGTGGTTTGACAACAGTTCAACACTCGGTTACTATTTCTGGCAGTGTGGCAATACAGTGTCTGGCGTCTTGATATTGAGCAGTGGCTTCTCCATTCTTGGAGTTTGAAAATGGAAGGTTTGCAACTTAAGCTAATGTTTTATTTTTGAGTTGCCTTTTGACCCCCATGCCTAGGTTAATCAACTTAACATTGTTTTAAAAAAGGGGGAATGGGGAGTTGGATGCCTAATTGAGGACTTAAGCATTTTAAGTTAAATTTATGCATATTGAGGGTGGATGCCAAAGTATGAGGGATAAAGTGTTTTTAATTAAATAAAATATTGCTCCAAAACGTGGCCCTCCCTTTTTGGAGGGAATTGCATTACAAACATCTAGATCCTTGAGGCTATATATACACCTTCCTTCCTCTCATTTGATGATGCAATTTTATTATAACAAAGTGTTGCTAAATTCATTTCAGACTCTTTGGCTTTGAGGACAATACCCCTCCAAGCTTTCTTCAGTTTCGAGTTTGCAAGACAACTCTTAGTTGAATAGTGGATGCTTCTTCATTCAGAGGTTGCAGTAGAACATTCATTAGTGATGGCTTCTTTCAAGCTTTCAGTTCTTGTAGGTTTGAATGTTTTCTAACATTTTGGTGTGGGTGTGAATGTAATGTCCCCTTCTCCGTAGCCCGTTAGGCAATCGCTTATCCTTTTAATTCCCGAGGCTAATGTCAAGTTGAGGGAATCATTTATTTAATTACTTAATGTTTGAGTAATTAATTAAATTCTTCTTAAGGTGACTTAATGAAATTTTTTTAAAGTGACTTGTGAAATATTTAGAATATCACTTTATAAAAGTCACTTATGTTTTGAAGAGTGGAAATCGAAAAGTGACTTATGAAATGTTTGAAATATTATTTTATAAAAAAAGAGGCCACTTATGTTTTGGGGAAAAAAATACAAAAGAGAGAAAAATGAATCATTCGACACTTTGTGAAAATGAATACTTCTTGTGAAGAAACTAGTTGAGACTTTCTGGCTAGGGTTTGAAAACCCTTGCAGCTCCATCTTCGAGTGTGGAACCATCACTCCTAGTTGGAAAGATTCACTCTAATCTCGTGACATTTCTATACTGGATTTTGTGGCTTTGAAGATTCAAATCTGATATAATTTTGGAAATGGACTTCATGGTTTTACTCCATCCTTTGGTGTTCTCTATGTACTGAGCTTTTGACGCATTTATCCCAAAACACATCATTTACAGATCGTGCTTGGTGAAGAATCTTTGTGGTAGAGAGAAAAACGCGTTTTTTGAAGAAGACGTCTTCTGTGGCAAACAATCACTGGGTCGTGGCTATTTCTGTGAGCTTAGAAAAGGGCGAATGTAGGGTTGCTAGCTGGACGTCACACATTCTGGAGAAACGACTGCAAGAAGAGGATTTACAGCTGTTGCATTGGACTTTTGTGCAACTTGGGAGTCGTCCCAGCACTTCCAGGTTATGGCCGCCTTGTATTCCCAGGTCTGAGTACGTCTACCTATTATAATCTTTGTGTTGAGTCTGTAAATGCTCCTAAATTCTAAAGCAAGAATCTGATATATCATATTGTGAACTGGGAGTTGTAATATGTAAGTTTCAGACATTATAAGAACAGAAAATTACAGTCCACACATGCTGCTACAGTCTGATTAATATTTCTGAGTATGTCATTGTGTCCAACAAGAGATCTTGTCAAGAAAATATGCTATTTTTGTATTGTTAATGTCTTTATGTGTAAAGGGGCCACCTATATGAGTAAATAAATGTAGAGGTGCTGAGTTGTCAATAACTGAAAATATGATGTATCTCATTCATGTTTGTAAATGCATTCCATGAAACTGGGTCTGCTGAGCATAGTTTGACAGTGAATATAAACTCAGAAATTTATATGGTCATCTCAGCATTCTTAACATTTTCCAGTCAATAAAATCATTGAAATTGGAGTTGAGTTTACTCACCAAGAGTTTGCCGAAATTACTACTTGTTGTATATGAACTTTTATGCTTGCATTTCCCATTTAGTCATTCCTCATTATTGAAAAACCAGAAACACTTCGTATGGCAATTTCATTTCAATCATGGGTTTCCTTTCCTTGAGTCAATTATGTTCATAGAATCATTACATATATCCAAACACCAAGGAAACATCAAAACAAGCAGTTAAAGAAGTCAAGAGTTGACAAAAATTGTGAGGAGCCACAACAGAAAATTTAGAGCAGATTCAGCAAGGGCTCTTACAGTGAATTAGTTTTTTGTTTGGTGTTCATTTGGGAGTGCTTTTATCAGTTTTCAAGTTGTTGGTTTGTGTATGGCTGATGCACGTTTTTTGCTTGTACTGATCTGAGGAGGCGAGATAATTTTGTGGGTACTGTTTCTATGCCTCTTCCATACTTGGGCAACCCATTTTGCTGATTTTGGTAATTTTTGAAGGTGCTTGTGAATTTTGAGACAAGGTCAACCTTTCTAGGGAGGTTGTACAACTTCTAGAGGGGCCTTGGGATCCGTTCTTGGGTGTTGGTGCCATTTTCGGGGTGTCTAGCAATTGGAGTTTGAGTGCCTAGGCCTACTTGGTCATTTTCAACTGATTTGAGGTCATTCCAATGAGTAGTTTGGGAGATATGAGCTTTTGATAAGGTGTTGGTTGGTGTATCAAGTTCACTATCCAAAAAATCAGACTATTGTCACTTTATATCAGACCTGATATATTCACAATACTGTTGTGACCTTTTCACACATCACCCCATTTAAAATGGGGACCCCCTAATTTTTGCTTTGTTCTTGGTCTTTTGGCTTTGGTTTTGTCTCTCTCTCTCTCTTTTTGTCTCTTTCTGCTCTTTGTCTCTCTAGGGTGTGCCTGTATCTGAGCTTGAATTGAGATTTTGGCTAAGTCTGAGAATTAAAGTTTTGGATCTTCCGGTTAGTTTGAAGTCGAATTGAGTGAGTGAATTGAAATCTAGGCTTGGCACTGCATTCAACAAGCTTCCAGCAGGTTCCCAGCAAAATTTCATTGACTTCTGACAACTTACTATTTTCAGTAAGTGTTCAATTTAGGGCATTTTCTGAGCACTTTTGAAATTCTAACTGTTACATTGCATCCAGGGCACATCAAACTGCTTGTCTACAAAATTTGAGCTAGATTTGACAACTTTATATTTTTAGCAAGTTCAAGCTTCAGAAGCAAATTTTAGGGTTTGCATGCAGAGTTTTTCAGTGCATGTCTAGAGAATATTTCTGGGTTTTCTGAGACCTACGCAATGGTATAACATGCAAAATGAGATGATAACTTTCAACAATCTTCACTTCGGAGGCTACTTTTAGGGTTTGCATGTTGCAATCTTCAACGCATGTCTGGATATTCTTTGTGGGTTTTTCAAGAGCTTCACAATGATATAACATGCAAACCAAGATCAGGACCTTTCTGCAGGGCTGTCTTCGAAGGCTATTTTTAGGGTATGCATGCAGGACTTTTCAGTGCATGTCAGCATATTCATCATGGGTTTTTCAAGAGCTACACAACAAGATAACATGCAGGCAGAATTGATCACTTTTTAGGAACTTACAATTTTTAGCTAGTGCCCACATGCAATCCAGTTTGTTGGGTTTTTCTGGGTTTTGTGAGATCTCTCGGACTGTGTGACATGCAAACGCTTTCGGCAATTGATTGGTCACTTTTTCAAGCACTTACTATTTTTAACAGGATCACTCTGGCCACTTCCCAGCACTTCAACATCACGAACAGAGCGAAATGCAACAAAAACGAGGTCAAATGGAAATCTTTTGAGCAACATGCAATATAGATTAAGGTTTCCAACTTCGGGGCCTAAAATGAGGGGTCAAACACCAAAATCTTCGAAAAATGATGTATCCCATCACGACCAGTATCTTTCAAGCTATCCACTGGTAAAATTTGAAGGCAATCTGAGCACTTACTATTTATAGTAAGTCACTTCTGAAATAGGCTATAAATAGCAAGTCAGCATGAAACACCAATGTGAATAGGCCAGTCAACCCATGAGGATCATGTCAGTCAGATTTCATGTTAAACAAAGTTGTAGAAGTCCTGAAACCAAGCAATTACTATAAATAGTAAGTCACCTTCGGAAACAGGCTATAAATAGCAGGTCAACACAAGATGGCAGTATGAACAGGTCAGTTAGGCCATGAGGATTATGTGGCGTGAATTCCAAATCAATCCAAGTTGCAAAAGTATGAGAACCAGGGTGTTTACTAAAAGTAGAAAGCTTAGTAGGAGGTGTAAAAAAAATTGTCTAAGTCTGAAACTAGCAGAGCATACCTTGAAATGTGCCCTGTCTTGCCAAGGCTGGAGAAAACTTGCTAGGGCGTTGGAAATTCCTACTCAGCCCTTGAAATGCGCCCTTGTTAGAATGAGGTTGAGAGAACTTGCTAGGTGATTAAAATCCTCCTCACACCCTCAAATGCACCCAAGGTGAAGTTGGCATGAAGGAAAAAGTTGCTAAGTGTGAAATTTCCTGCTCATCCCCCTAAATGCGCCCTCAACTTGATGAAGGTGATGAAAAGTTTTAAAGTCTTGTGAAATTCCTGCTCCACACCTCAACTGCACCCAAGGAGAGAAGTAGTGGTGAGAAAAATGGCTAACGCAAGTTTAAATTCCTCCTTGACCCCTTGAATGCGCCCATGTTGGAGATGGAGCTAAGAAATTTGTTAGGCATTGGAAATTCCTCCTTGATACCTCAAATGCGCCCAACTTGCTAGACTATGGAGCACATTGAAAAAGTTTCTAAGTCATGTTGAGAATTCCTCCTTGACTCTCCAAATGCGCCCAACTCCAAGAGGCATGAAGGAAAAGTGGCTAAGGCGTTGTTAATTCCTGCTTGACCTCCCAAATGCACCCAAGTTGGCTAGTGGCTAAGAAAAATAGTTGTTAAGTGTTAAAAGTTCCTCCTTCCCCCTTGAAATGTGCCCAAAGTTGTTGAAGGGGATGGCTTTTAAAAGTTGCTAAGTATGTTGAAATTCCTCCACCACTAGCTAAATGTGCCCATATTGAAGTTGGCCATGGAAAAATTCTAAGTGTTAAGAATTCCTCCTCTATACTTGAAATGCGCCCATCTTGGACTAGTAAAGGACAAAGCCTATGAAGATTTCCTCCTCAATATGTCAAATGCGCCCAAACTAGCATAGAAGAATACAAAATATTTGATGATAGCTAGAAAAATACGCCCAACCTTGAGAGAAGGTGATAAAATTTTCTAGGGCATGGATAAATTGGCAGTAGATACATGAAAATGTGCCAACTTCATGAAATTGAATAAAATTGTCCAAGGCAAAGCAAGAGAAAAAAAGTTCGCTCAGAGAGGAAGAGTGAAAATAAACTTTGATGAAAATATTTTTTCTAAGGTATAAAATCCAAAAATTAAATGTACCCCTTCATAGTGATACACATGAATTTGGCATTTTCTAAGGGGAATTTTCTTCTGGGTACTGGATATCTTCGACAAGGGATTGATTTTGAAATTTTCCACACTTTGCCAAGGATTTTAAGATGAAGATTTTGACGGGCCCCTGAATAATGAAATTTCCTAAGGAGAATTAAAATTTTACTAAGAAGGAAAAAGTGTTGTTAGAAATAAAATGCCTTGACTTGTGCCTAGATGATTTTGATCAAATTTAAATAATCTTTCTTGAGCCAGAGTTGGATTGAATAGCAAAGCGAATGCCTCAGCTAGTGAAACGCATTTCTTAAGGCAGCCATTTGAGTTAATATTTTCAAAAGGTAATTTAAAAATGTTGGTGAAGTAAAATACGCCCATGCCATGAATATGAGTTTTTGAAGTTCTAGAAGGTCAAATATTTTAGACACCAGATGACAAGTGTTGCAGCTACCAAAGGAGGGAAAATCAAAATTTGAATGAACTAGCTAAAGTTAGCTTCCTTCTAGAATTCAACTTGGCTATATGTACTATGAGTTTTGTTCATTTTTCTCCATCAGCTAGTAAGTACGACTTGAGCTCTGAAGTGAAGATTGCAGTGTGAGGAAAATTGAGGGTGAAGAAATTCAAAGTTGAGCTTTGAGGAGGGATAAATTTGAAGTTGAGAAGTTGCTGAAGCAAGCTTGGGTCGAATTTTTCTTCTAAGTGTTGAGAGTTCAAAGTTGCTGCAGGAGGTGTTGAGCTTTGAAGTTGAAATTTAGTGTTGCAGCTTCTCATTTTAAAAAATCTGTTGGCAGCCCCGATGTGATTTTATTTTTCTAAGTTAAATTTCTAATGATTATCTTTTGTTTTTGCAGAATGGCTGAAGTAAGAGTGACTAGCAAGGAAAATAATGCTGAATCCAGCAAGGAAAATGCGTCCAGACAAGCTATGATCAAGAAGCTGAGCAAGTCCTTCCTGCCAGACTCGAAGTATTCTTCAAAGTTGGGGAAGTTGGCTGATACAAACTTGGGCTTTTTCAATATGGAAGCTTTCAAAAGCCGAATGATGGGAATTGGAGGCCATCGTCCATCAATCACTCCGCACAATATTGTTAGAAGTGGACTTTATGCAGTTGCTAGTTTTTCACCAACAATTCAGTGTCTAGAGTTGACCATGGAATGTGCTAATTGCTACAACCTAGAGCGAAGGACTATCACTTCACCGGATGGCAAGTTGTTCACCAATCTCACACCTACAACTATTGGCGAAGCATTTGGAATTCCCTCACATGAGAAGATGATTTACAAATCAAGAGGACAAGTTGAGTGTATGTATGCTTCGACATTTGATAGATGTGTTGATATGATAAACTCTTGTTGGATGAACAAGCCCAAGCCCACTTGCACGAAGTTGCCAAAGCAGATAATCTTAGATGATTTGAAGCAGGAATATTGTGATTTGATTATGATGCTTAGCAGAGTCAGAGGATGTCCCCAAGCATTCATTTTTGAACCTTGGATGTTTTACTACATCAACCTTGTGCTGGAAAGCAAGGAGCATATTGACTGGGCAGTGATGATTAGTGATAATTTGCACGAGCAACTCCAGAGTTTGAGGAGAACGAAAAACATTCTATACGGGCTCATATGTTATCTACATGTTGGCTCGTATGACGAAGTACTAAGGAATATCATACACGGAGCCTATTGGATGTGGCTCTCAATAGTTCAAGATTCATGAGGCTTGTCCGCAGCTGCACTTGATGAGCACATCTCACTACAAGAGAGTCAATGATGCCTTCGCCATGCACATAACAAGATCATTTCAGGAAAGAACCCATCACAGGATATCAAAGGAGGCTCAGGAGTTGATAGAAAGGTACGAGTATTGGTTTATCCAATTTCCGAAATTCACTTACATTAGGCTGCAAGGGTTCTCTTCATATCCATATAGATTGCCCAGATACCCTACGACCAAGATTTTGATGTTAGAAATATCTAGGCAACTCATCGCCTATGATAAGATTCAAAAAAAAAAAAAAAGGGAGGACTTGACTTCCCAATCATCATGGGAAATTCAGATGAAGTGTGTCCTTCACTACAGGCAGCTAAGGAAGCTGAGAATGAACTTCAGTTTTTCCACCTTTCTTACCACACCAGCAGACAGTATTATGATCCTCACAGAAATATCAGATGGATACTGTCAGAGGAGTTCAGACATAAGCCAAATATTGAAGATTTTTGGGCTAGTGCGTTGGATGAGGCTAAGGTAAGAAGAAGGATGTTTTCAAGATTACCTTTGAGCATGATTAGGGAATGCAAGATTGTTCCAGTCCTGGACCAGGTAGACGAGGATATGAACGTTCTTCATCCAGATTATGAGACAGTGAGGGATACACCACTCCCACTTCCAGATTGGTTGGAGCCGAAGATTGCGGATTTGGATACACTTTGCATACTAGTCTTGACATTCACCAAGGGAGGTTGAGAGGCATGTGAATAGGTTTAAGGGAAGTCAATTCCTCTTACTTAAAACTTGATGGGAGATCATAGGTCGCCAACTGCTACAAAAAAGAAACAGGTTGCTTGAGCTCTAGAGTCACGAAGGAAAGAGCCATTCCAGCCAGAGCTTCCGAGAGTTGAGGTAGCATCACCCACACCATTAAAGACACGTTCTCCAAGTATACAAGAGGTTTCATTGTTTGTTGATCAGAGGAATATATTGAATAAGGAACAAGAATTACAAGAGGCAAATCAACCACCACGAAGGGAGTTTGTTGGCCGGAGTGTCAACGCACCTACCAGAGATAACCAACAGAAAGAAGACGAAGAAACAACCACAGATACATGCTTCCAGCATGAAATTGAGGCAGCATTAAAGGATGACACTGTTACAGGGTAGGAGGCCCAGGGTTCAGGAGACACTCAACCTATAGAAGTTGATGAGCCTCGTCAGGATGAAGTTAGAGAGGGGGTTCGTGAAGAAGAAGCAAGGAATGAGCAGCCATTTATTTCTGACCTGCATCAGGTAGTACTAGATTGGCTCAAAGATAGGATGAGGAGGAGCTCCGTTGAAGAAATTGATCCAGCAATTGAGATGGAGGAATTCCTGAGCAGAATCAGTGTGCCTCCGACAAAGAAGAGAGCTAGGAAGTTTTCAAGGATTTCAACAGATGAGGATGGCTCTCGCACCCTTCACGTGGCTATGCCAAGAGTTGAGTGTGATCGAGATGAGGCTATTCCAGAAATTATGCAATTACCACCGTGAAGTTAGGTAGCCCCACGGGAACACAGATAATTGAGGAGTGTGATAACTCCTACCAGGCACTCAAAGACAGGTTGCTCCGGACTGAAGGCAAATATAAGAAATTAAAGAAGGAACACAAGACATTGATTGGTTATGTACAACATTTGCCTCATCCTTGCGAACAAGAGAATCCAACGATTGAGCTTCCAACCGAGTTTCCTAAAGAGTCTGTCAACGGCTTGGAAGATTTGAGGACGATAGCACAGGAGGCGAATAAGTGGGTTGCTAGTGTTCGTGCTGAGACGGAAAAGTTTATGGAGGATCTTGCTCATGCTTATTAGCAGGCTTCCAGCATTGTGGCACAGATGGATGCAGTTGATCAGGCTTGGGGTGATGCTCATATCTATCAGACCAAGGTTGTCCTTCGTCTAAAGACTTTGATGCATACTCCCTTACAAACTTTGGTTGAGGGAGGCGTGATACAGGAGGGTGATAGATATGACTTCACTAGCTGTTATTCTTTAGTTGCCACAGGCCGAGGATTCTTCGATGCAACATAAGAAAATTCAGCCAAGGTCAGAAAGGCCATGACGAACATTCTTGATGGAGTCCTGAACACATTGGAGGCTATCTTTGCTAAGAGGCTGACTTCTGAGGGGGTGACTATTGATGGTTTGAGGAATAGACTGCCACCTTTCTTTTCAAAGGTGAAGACTTTTGTTCAGAATGACTTTGAGAACACCTCAACTTTCTCCAACATTATCCAGAACACACAGGATGCTTTAGTTGCTTGGAGAAAGTCTTGCACTCTACATGGGCAGGCAGTTACAGTGATGGAGTTTCAGCTTGATCATATTCCGCCTATCTCAATTCAGGAGGTTGAAGCTGTGCTGACCAAGTTCATTGATTTTCAAGCCAAGGAGAAGGAGAACGGAAACGCCTTTTTGGATGATGACCTTCTAGATGATTGATAGTGGGAATTGATTGTCTTTGTTATTTTGGGGGTGAGTGGGAATCTTTTGACTCATTTATTGTACCACTCCTAATTCTGGCATTTTTTAGGGTTAGGGCTTATGTGGCTTGATCTGAGCCCTCCATCTGACTATAATCTAAGCCATCCATTGGACTTGGCCAGCTATAAAAGGGGCATCCCCCCCTCATTTGTAATTCATTAGAGATTAGAGATTAGACTAGAGAGTAGACATTCTGATAGAGCAGAGAGATAGCTTAGCATTAGTTTGTTAGCATAGCTTGAAGAGGGAGGAATGCTTTCTCATTGAATTCTTTGTAAAAGGTTGTTGTGAACACTCTCTCAATAAAAAGAGTTTTCATTGATGATGATTGCATCTTTTGTTGTGGGTAGCTAGCAAGGCTTTTTCGTCCTTCTGAATCACTTAGCATTTTTAAAGTAGCATAAAGTAGAATAAATTTTATTCCATGCAAGTAGTTAGTTGTGGATTGTGGTGTTTGATCAAGGCAACTTTGTTTAATCCATACCACTAGCAACTTGTTGACGGCAAGTTTGTCTTGTGTGGTCGACTGGAATACTTTATAAGCTTAACTTCGGTTATGATTCACATCTTGGCATGCGTCGTCGTGATGGTGTCTTTATGTTGAATTGTGACTTGAACTCTCGTTGCTACCCCCTTGAAGATTGCACCGACTTTGTAGAGGTTGTCCTGATGTGACCTTTTTCACACATCGCCACATTGCAAATGGGGACCCCCTAATTTTTGCTTGTTTCGGACTTTTGGCTTGATTTTAGTTTGTTTTCCTATTGTCTCTCTCTTGTTTTGTCTATCTTTCTGGGGATGTGCCCGCCTGGATTGAAATTTTGGCTAAGTCTGAGAATTAGGGTTTGATTCCTTCACGTCAGTTTGAGGTCAAATCAAGTTTGGCTATTGAAATTTGAGATTAACATTGTTGTCAGATGGCTTCTAGCAGGTCCCTAGCAGAATTTCAATGCATTCCGACAACTTGCTATTTTTAGTAAGTACCAATTTGGGGCCTATTTTCTTGGGATTTTCAAATTCTGACAACTATACTGCACTTTGAACACTGCAAGCTGCCTGCTTGCAAAATTTGAGCTGAAACGAACAATTTGCTATTTTTAGCAGTTTTGTTTTCCGATGCCACTTTCAGGGTTTGCATGTTAGACTTTCAGATGCATGTCTGGAGATTCTTTGTGGGTTTTTTGAGACCTTTTCAGTGATATAGCATGCAAAACGAGATGATGACTTTCAATGTTTCAGGCTTCAGAGGCTATTTTTAGGGTTTGCATGTGAGATTTCTCAATGCATGTCTACATAATCATTTTGGGTCTTCCGAGAGCTTCGCAACAGTGTAACATGCAAACTCATCCAACAGCTAGTTGGTCACTTTTTTAACCACTTACTATTTTTAGCAAGTTCACTTCGGCAGCTACCTAGCACTTCAAAATCACGAACTTGATGACATGCAACAGAAACGGAGGTAAACGGAGGTCATTTGAGGCACATGCAAAACAAATTAGGGTTTCGAGCCTCAGGACCCGAAATGAGGGGTCAAATGCCAAAATTTTCGAATACCGGTGTATCCCATCACGATCAGCATTTTTCAAGGAGTCCACTGGTAAAATGTGAAGGCAATTGGAGCACTTACTATTTATAGTAAGCCACTTTTGAAACAGGCTATAAATAGTAAGTCAGCATCAGGCGCTAGTGTGAACAAGCAAGTTTACCAATGAGGGTCATAGCATTCAAATTTCAAGTTGAACAGAGTTGTGGAAGTCATGACACTAAGCAGTTACTATAAATAGTAAAACACCTCCAGAAACATGCTATAAATAGCAAGTCAACGCGAGCCACTAGTGTAAACAGGTCAAATAAGTGATGAAGACCCCATGGCACAAATTTCAAGTCAAATAGAGTTGCAGAGATTCAAAAAAGAAAGCACTAACTATTTTTAGTAGGCCTGAGCAAAGGAATTAGGGTTTCCTAAAATCTAGGGCGAAAAACGACAGTCATACAGAAGCAGCATCCAGTCACGATCAACACCCTTCAGGCAATCAGCATGCGAGGTTTGAACGCATTCTGAGCAATTACTATTTTTAGCAAGTTGCTAAAAATAGCAGATACAGGTAGGCATCAAACGTCAACAGCTCAATCACGTCATGAGGGTCGAGGCAAAGTAAAATCAAGCTTTCCGGAGCTTGAAATCAGTTTAAAATGCAAAATTCAGGAAACTTTCTAAAAATAGAAAGCTAGGGCAAGCCAAGGGCCACGTGAACAAATCACTTCGAATCAGACGAGAGCTTTGAAATTCATCCAAGCCTGATATAATTGAAAGCTCTAGCATCAAAATGCGCCATTAAAGCTAAAGATTGATGAAAAAGTTTCTAACTCTTCAAAACTTGAAGTCCACCCTCTCAAATGCGCCCAAGAACTTTGGAGGAGTGATGAAAATTCTCCTAAGGCACTTCAAATTTGAAGTTCACCCTTCCAAATGCGCCTTGACTTGTGAAGAAGGTGACTAAAAAGTTTAAGTATTGTAAATTTGAAGCACACTACCCCAAATGTGCCTTAAGAAGAGAAGGGGATGATGAGATTTTTCTAAGTGTTGAAAACTTGAAGCTTGGACCCCGATATGTGCCTAAGGAGAGGAGAGGGTTATTCAAATTTATCTAAGGCATGAAAATTGGAAGTGCACCCCATGAAGTGCGCCCACCTTAAGCAGCTGGTTAAAAATTCTTCTAAGTATCACAAACTGAAAGTTCAGCAAGCCATATGTGCCCTTGCAAGTTGAGGAGTCAAGAAATTTTCTAAGGCAAATGAAAGTGAAAGCTAAGAGGGGTAAATGCACCTAAGTCAAAGAGATGGAGTGTTGAAAATTTTCTAAGGCAATAAAACTCGAAGTAGCCCCCACTTAGATGCGCCTTTGACTTGAGAGGAGTTGGAAAAGTGTCTAAGTGATTTAAACTTGAAGCTCAAGCCTCCATATGCGCCCTAGCCTTGACTAGAGGATAAAAGTTTACTAAGTATTTGAAATTGAAGGTACACCCTCTAAAATGCGCCCTTGCAAGCTTGAAGTGAGTTGGAAAATTTCTAAGTGTGGTAAAATGAATGCTCCTGCCCTCATATGCGCCTAAGCTTGGAGCTGACTTGAAAGTTGACTAAGTCTTGAAAATTGAAATAAGGGACCTCTATGTGCGCCTCACTTTGAGAAGAGTTGGTAGTGAAATATTCTAAGTATCACGGATTGGAAGTAGCTGCCCTTGAATTTATTGGATTTGAAAAACACCTGAACGTCAGTGGTGCCTAATACAGCCACCAATTGAGTATAATTAGCACCCTAGCCATATATAAAATTTATGTCAATTTTCTTATAATATGCATTTTAATTTTGCTTAAATTATTTTATTTTTTAGTTTTCTGTAATTTAATTTTTTAGATATTATTTTTATCTGCATTTTTAACAGCCGAGAAAATCTTTTGCCATCCTCCTTCCCACATACGTCAGTACCAGAATCTAAGAGAAAAGTTGAAAAAAGTTTTAGACTTTTAGTGATATTTGGATCCAAGAGAGATATAAAAACAATGAGTTAAAAACCACAATCAGGATCCCTCTCTCCTAAGGTGTTCTAAGTAAAAGGATCTGTCATGGAGAAAGCAATAATGCTGTATTTCCAGAGATAATCTTAAAGTAATATATATATGCTTCACTCATCCTTCATTTATTTACATATAAAATTCTTAATTACAGATAAAGGATGCCAATATTCAGAAAAATAAAATGTTAATTAATTAAGTAAAAATAATGTCAATGTATATGTGAAAAACAGCCAAGCTTTGTTATATTTTATGCAATTCAATACCATTCTTTTCTACTCTTTGAGTTTGCATTTGGTTAGGAACATTTCTCCAGTGTAAAAAAAACCTGAAACTTTTGCCTTTTCTGTTTTCATAAGATAGAAAGAATTTTCTCACATGGAAGTTATCAACCAAGTTAAATTGTTGAATCATATACATAAAGACAAACATCAATCAACTGGTAATTTCTTCTAAACACTATCCAGCATACCTAAAAATCTAAAAACCGGCACAGAGATACCTGAAACAGATAGGTTAACTTACTTTGCATGTGTGTTCTCTATACATATAAGGCGAGTTGAAGGGAAATACACATGTTCACCCAAAGGCCGTATTGCAGCTTCAACTTTTTCCAAGTCCATTGTACCATCCTCTTTATTTTCAACCAAACGAGGATGGACACCACCAAGTGAAGAAATTCCACCATTCTCATACACATGTATGTGGCTGTTTGAACCAAGTATTACTTCACAACCACGCACCTGCCACAAGGCCATAACAACATAATAAGTTTTCAAATGATAAAATCATAAAATCCATACAAAAAGATGATTACCCATTATTGACAACCAGAAGTGCCACACGATAAGGGTTTTCAGAATGAATGGCTATGATATGAATCAGATCTCCAGGGTCTTCAAATTCCTATAGTTATTCTCCCTTTCATCATTTAAGATAGATGGAATTAATAGAAGGAATAAAATAAAATCAAAATTCATACCATTGGACAAGATTGGAAACATGATTAAATCTAAAGAAGATTCTTTGGGACCAACATTGAGTTAATTTATCAAATTGATTTTGTATGTTGTCAACCTTACATCAAAGAAACTTGGAGATCTTAGCAACAAAGGTTTAGATGGTATTGTTCTAACATGCACAATAACTACGTAAAGAGCTCTTCTTTGGCATAGCATACACATTCTTCACCCGATGACATTTGTAATTAAAATAGTACAATTTTGATGAACAATGAACATTACATGAAAAGTAAAGCGAGGGAAACTATTCACATTAGAAAACATCCTGGGAATCTCAATAAGAACAAAGGAATAGTGCTCAATGATTCCTAGAAAACTGTTACCAATTTAATCCCTAATGCCTACCGATACGGGTCTAATCTAGCCTAGATACTAGTCTAAGTTCAATCTATACTGGGGGCAATCCAAGGTGCCATCCAAGCCCTATGGGCTCATCTAGGACAAACTTGGGTGAACCTAGGGCGAATTTAATTGTTTCTCATGCCTAGTCGGTCCTACCACAACGAATTTGAGCATTTTTTTTTAAAAAATCTTATATTTTGGCATTTGACTTTGACCACATGCCCAAAAACACGTCCCTAACCCTAAAATGTGCATTTCAAGACATATTGAAGACAAACAAAGTCATTTCCTTTATTGTGAATGCGAAACAAAAATATCATTCCTCCTTGCTGAACTTTCATTCATGCTTGCTATTGCATGAATAGAGTTAAAGATTGATCAATGCATATTTCAAAGAGGTTGGTTTGCTATTCCTATGCATTGCAAGAGCCCAATTCATTTCCAAGGAGATTGTAGAGAATAATTTTTGTGAAAGAGGCGGGTCATTTTCAAGCTTTTGGTTTTTTTTCTACATATTCTTTAACAAATAAGTCTCTTGTTTTGTTTTGAATTTCTTGTTTTGTTTTCATTCTTCTATGAATCTATACCACATCTTTATTTTTTTTAAATGAGTAAAGTTGTATATATATATTTTTGTTTTCATTTCTTTCAAATCTTCAAATGTGTTGTTAATTGAACTTGTTGTCATAGGGATTACAGTGGCATCCGGTTCTAGCTCCATTGGCTGACCCCGCTTCAAAACAGACCCAAATTCTCCTCTTTCAAAATATGTTGATACTGTACAGCAACTTCCCAATAGTGGGGGTTATGTTTGGATTTGTAGTGTGTAATGTCCCCTTCACAGCTGTAATTGCGAGAAGAAGACCCTCAGCCTATTCCTAGTTCCTGTTGGCTAATTGGGCTTAATAAAAGGGAATAATTAATTCTCATCTTTTGGCAAATTCATCTTTATTGTGAAGTTTGGTGTAGTTTTTCAGCTAAAACCCTAGGACGAAAACCCTAAGGGAAATTAGTTTCGGAGGAGGATTTCTCCCTAGCTAGTTCAAAGTGGACTCATTAAGAGTTCACCAATGTGTAGAACGATTGATGACTTAAAATTGTAATTAAAGATTTCAATTTTGAGGGATATTTGATATCATCGATTGAAGACTTTAGTAAGAATTCAAAGCATGTCATGACAAGGAAAGAAAAATAGGACTTTGGGCTATTTGTTTATTTTGTCATATTGGAGTTGTCATATTTCCCAGATAACCAAGTTGCATGGCAAGTGCCAATCGTTTTCCAAAGACTTATGGGTCACACAAATGATTTTTTGGGTACAGAATGACTAGAGGTTTCATTTTATTTAGATGTCATCCATATCGGAAGTGAATACAAGTCACAATTTGTAAAAAGGAAAGGGCGTCCAAACACCAGTCATAGTATTAAGGAGGCCACGTGGGTTTATTCATTGAGATCCTATAGTCGCAACACTAAGTCCGACCTAAGGTGAAGAGTGAGGACAAAACTAAAAAGAGAAAGGCATCACAACAACTTTAAGGAGTCATGAGTCTATTCAAAAAGTACCCAACCGCCAAGAAAATCGTGGGCAGGTTCATAAAATACCCCACCACCAAGGAAATTGTGGTCCTATTCAAATAATTCCCAGCCATCAATTTGAGTCGACCAGTTATTAGAATATCATCATGAGGAATTTATAGGAATCAAAGATTACAGGGAGGCGTGAAAAGCATCAATGCTTAGTCACTTTAGTATAAAGATACATTGGAGTATTATAGGCAATGCAATTCTTTAGAAGAATTTGATAAGGAATTCATTTTACTATTATCAATTGCCTGCAATTGCTAGGTCAGAAATTTTGTTTAAATATTTTGATGATAATTTAAATAAATGTAATTATCCACAACTGTGGAAATGTTACTATTTCTTAAATATTAAACATTGGAATAGTCATCATTTATGCATATAAGAATTGCATTACACACTTATTGAAAACCCCAAACATAAAAAAAAAATGGCTCAACATATTACATAGTGGGTGTGGTGTCAATTATTTAAGCTCATACAATTGGGTGAAAGTCCATTTGTGCAGCATCCCTAGACTAAGCATCAAAGTTTTCCCATGAAAAAATGGTGTACCTATTGTAGAAGCACAAATCATAGCATATATTAATGAGCAAGAAAAAAGTAAATCAAGCAGCAAGCCACAAATCAAATCATCATTTGTTAAAGAAAGGATCTCAAGAAATGAAGCCCGACCACCACCTTCTAATCCTCAACCTCATTGTGCCCAATCAAAAAATTTGTTTCATTTAGGAATTTTGTAAAGATTGGTCAAAGTCTTGTAAAAAATGTCATCAAAAGTCAAAATTTCTAAAAATATAAAGTTTCTAAAAATAGACTTGAGTCAAGGTTTTTTTTGGGTTTGTTGTCAAATGGATGCTGGCAAAACTTTCTAAAC
>VDFB02008410.1:0-23839 GCA_007258455.2 Sequoia sempervirens
GAGGAAGAAGAAAAGATCTCAAGAAATTACTGAGTACACTCCTCCGACACACAAGACTCCTAAAACTAAAGGAAAAGGGAAAGAATAAGAGATTGTGGACATATTGGATGAGGAATATGATGAGTACACTCCAAGGGGAGAACCAAATGCAGTAATGGAAGAAGGAAGCGAAGAAGAAGTTGTTTTATCCAAAGTAAAGTTACTACAGATTATTCAAGAGAAAGATAGGATGTAGAGAATTGTTGTCATATGGTTTGAGAGACCCTCAAATGTGCAAGACCTGATCAAGAGTACACTAAGTACTTATTTTGTGCACAATAACATTGATTTGCAAATTTTGCAGAATTTGTTTCCTAAAGAGATGACCGAATGCATTAAGGAAGCCATGGTCTCTGAGTCTTAGGACAAGAAAGAGGGAGAGATAATTCTACATCTAAAGGAGCAGTTCAGGCTATCTCTTACCAAACTAAAAAAGGAAAATGAATGTGTTGAGGCAATGCATAAATACAACAAATAATATCTACAATTATTGTCTTTGTTGGCCTCATGTAGTTGGGAGATACAAAGATAAGCTGGAGCAAATTGAACTAAGCTAAACAGAATTGGTCAAGATTATAACATGTTTCAAGATTAGGATGGTGTAGTCAAGAAAAGGATTCAAGAATTGTAGTCTAAACATACAAAAGTTTAGTTCACCAAAAATAACCTTGTGGACACTTTTTTGAAAGTGAAGGATTTAACTGAATGTAGGTTGGAGCAGTTAATTGAAGTTCTAAAGAAAGGAGAGAAATTAGAAGAGGCAATCACAATTCCAGAATGTATCATTTAGATTATCAACCAGACATCAGAAAACAATAGCTTGATCTTAATCATTGGGATTGCAGTGGAAGCATGGAAGAAGTTTCTTTCAGAAATGAAAGATAAGTACAAGATATTTTTTTGACTCAAGCAACAATTGTATGTTTTCAAATTTTGATCCAATTTTGAAAAGGCAAGAGAGTGCAGTGAAAAATATTTTTTTCATTGATGTCAAAGGGGGAGAGTGAGTAGTGAAAAATTCCTTATCACTCTAAGGGGGAATTGTGTTTTGAAATTTTGAAATCTGGCAATGTAATCATATTGGTTCCGACACTTAGTCATTTTTCACTAAGTGTTTCCCTCAATGCCAAAGGGGGGGATTGTTGGCATATGGCTTCTAATGTTGTCATTCATGGAAACCTAAGTCATTATTCTAGTCCATAGATCAAAATTTGTTCATACCGGCAAGGAAAGTGAAGAACAAAGTATTACCAGAAGTGTGGATGAAGAACAAGGTATGGGTATGTGTAGGATCATGATGGGGCCAAAAAGTGGTAATATGATGGGTATGTGGCTGATGACTTTTTTTTAACCCAAAATTGATGAAACAAAAAGGGTTTTTAAAGGAGATTCTCAACTTTCCACCAATATAAATTACTCTTTACTTTGAGTTTAATAAGTAATTATTATTCATTTTCTATTCTAATTATGACTAAAGTCCTAATTGATAGTATGATTGAAAATCATCTATAGCCTTCAAACGGTATCACATTTTTTGAATCCAAAACATGTGTCACATTCTATGCTTTGGATACTATAGGATTAAAAAAAGAAAAATTGAATTTCATAAAGTTTTGACCAAGTTAAGGTGGTCAAACATACGAGTTTTTATATTTTTTAAAAGTTGTAATAAAAAAT
Source organism: Sequoia sempervirens (assembly GCA_007258455.2). NCBI lineage: Eukaryota > Viridiplantae > Streptophyta > Pinopsida > Cupressales > Cupressaceae > Sequoia > Sequoia sempervirens. The sequence continues at coordinate 1,717 of VDFB02008410.1, forward strand.
TCATAACTAATTATTTACTTGGAAAAAAATTACAAAAAAATATGCATCACATTAGGACATGAGTTCTCTACTTATATTTAAAATATTATAACCAAATATTATCATTTTATTATGGTTAGAGTGGTCAGACAAACACCTACTTATTTTTTCCCTAAAATTTGAGTAGTACTGCATTGAAATTTCAAATTTTCAACTAAATAATTTTTATTTTTTTAAAACAAACCTAGTAGTTTAGAAACTACATTAAATTTGCTACAAATTCTATTCTTACATATTTTTGAAATAATATATAGATAACTTATTCAAATTTTTATGTCAAGTTTCCTAACTCTGATTTTTCTAAATTTTTTGCCACTTAAGGGCCTATATTTTCCATGTTGATCCTGCACATACTCGTATCTAGTTAAATTTTAGTATGTTGATCTATATGCTTCACCAAATTATCATTTTCAGTCGTGGATCTCGGGGAATATTTTCAAGCATCTATATTATCTTATTATATTAAGTTTTGTGGTTTTGCATTATTCGGTGCATGAGGTGTTGAGGTGTATATACACCTCTCTAGTCTAGCTCATAAGGAAAATATCATCCTACACAATAAATTCCTAAGTAGGCTTAGGATAGCCTATGGATATGCAAGCATTAAGTATACATTGACAAAAAGAAAACCTAGAAAATATTTGAGAATACTATTGTTATTTAATGTTCATTTTGAAATGGAAGATAGATGGATTTGGAGGTTTTTGAACTATCAATTTAATTTATCTTTCTATTGTATTTTTTTAAAAGAGGAAGAACAAGGATTTTACAACCAGAAGAGTAGATACAATGATTTCCATTTTCACATTGACATTGAATGCATTGTTGATAGAAAATGACATTGAAAAAATCATTGAAGCCTCTGGAAAATATAAGGCAAGTCAATGTTGATATTCTAGCACTAGAATAAAGTCCCTATGTCAGCACTAAAGGAGGGTATTATAAATTATTAGTGCATCACATAGAATAATATATACTAAATGCTAAATTAACATGTTAATATTAAATTATTAGATATTTTTATATAGTTATTAGTTATGTGTTTAGTTTGTAGCTGGTATTTGGGGTAGTTAGAAAAAAAAATGATTTATAAAACCATTGTAATGCAATAATTTAATGTTGAAGAATAATTATTAATTTTTGTTGTTGTAGATTTGTGCTCTTTTTTTTTTTTAATTTCAATATAAATGAAGAGAATATGGTGCTAGATTGAAATCTGAATGAGCTTAGTCTATGATTTAATAATAGGAGTTTAGATTCAGGATAAAATTTTGGGTTAGGATGGGTGAATAGAAAATTATATTATGAGGGAAATTTTGGATAAAGTTGTTTGATTTGGAGGATTTAGTGTGATTTTGGGGATGTAAGGCTGAAGGTTTTGGATGAAATGTTAGGAGCTCAATTTGGTTGAGTGTACCTAGTGGATTTTAGGAAATTGGATTTTATGGATTTGGGATGCAAATATTAATTGAATATGGTTGGTTTATGGTCAAAATTTACCTAATGTTTATGAAATGGGATTGTTGGATTTCATTCAATTTTTGGATATCAACTTGGTTGGTAGGATATGGTTGATACCTAAAATTTAGCAAGAGAAAGATTTTAAATGAATAAATAAAATTAAATAAAGAGTCTTGTATTTTTAAATTTTGAGGATTTATTGGTTTGGAAGCAATTACCGATTTGTACACTAAGAGACATAAAACATTTTGCATAATCCTAAAATTATTTAGATGGGAGTATCAATATTTATGGGCCTAGAAATATACTATCTATTAAATGAATAATAGGTAGAGAATATAAGATCATGAACCACCAATACACCCCTTTCCATGGGTGCCAAGGCCTTACCTAGAGTTAGCTCTATCTCAACAACTTGAAAGTACAATGTGAGTATCTTCTTAGAGCTAACTACTTACCAACATAGCACAAATAAAAATAGTCAAAAAGAATTAAACTAGGATGTACAAGCTCTCTAGGGGGTATCCTTTATATACTTAGTATGTGAGGCCTAATTCTATACCATCAAAGAAAAATAAGTTGTGCAACCTAGTACAAGAAGGTAATACATTCTCCTCTTTCACTCTATAAGGTATATTTTTTATAAGCTTAGCTCATAATGATTGATTTTTAATTCCAATGGGTGTCTTTTGACTTACCCCCAAATTTCTATAACCCACACAAAAAATTGGTGTGAGTCCTCCGCTAAGCTGATGAAATACTCAAGCATGTCCCTAGAGGAAAGAAACTTTGATCATTTATGATCATCCAAGATTGCTTTGCAACATGAGGGGAGAGCACGCACATTCAATCTCCTTAGGATGTAATCTAAAATATAAAAGGAATGATGTGAAGTTTTTGATTCACAATTCCATGCAAGTGTGAAATGGAAGAGCATACATTTTACACCATTCATAAACACAACAATCATGTTCATTTCCTTAAGAAATCAAATACTCTCTAATACTAGTAGACTTATTAAACTTTGATCAACAAAATTTGTAGAATAGCATTTCATAGTTTAAATGAAATTGCTTTAGTAAGTGAATTCTTTCAAATAACTTATTCGTAGTTTAGAGTTTGAAAATATTTATGAAGAAAATCTCTAAAAAACTCATTTAAAACAACCTATCACACATTAAATTCATACAAAAATATAAAATAATGATAAAAATGTTTAAAAAATAGCTTTTTAATTTTTGCACTAATATATAACTATACAAAAAAAAAAAAAAAAATATATTCAACAATAATAAAGATATGAAACTATTAAATACAATAAAAAAGAAAAATAAATAAAATAAAACAATAATATTTTTTTATATATAGTGATTACCTTTTTTTTCTTTCATTGGCAACTTCACCAAAATAATATGCCTTTCTTTCTTCTATGGACTTATGTGATAATCATTAGCTACAAAGATATATGAAAATGGTATTTCTTTCAACTTTCATGATTTTCCTTCATTTGACCAATGATTTTCCAAATGCTACAACATTTATTGGTTGTGGATTTCTTTTTATAAGTTGGCAGCAATAAACTTATTTTCCTATGGTCTCTTCCTTTTTCTATAATCATGGCTATGTGTTAATCACCCTCTTATTTTTATTTAGTTTGGTAGTTTTTGTTAAAGGAAATAGTGATATTCACAAAAACTTGCATCTACCTTTTAATTGTGACTATATTCATATTTTCTTTGTTGTCTCTTGAACTCAAATTTTTAAAAATACCAATTTATGAAGAAGAAGAAGACAAGTATAAATATGATGAGGGTTGCCCGACCCTTTGGTGGATGTTCTAAATCCCACTAATGTATAGGGTAAACCAAGTGATCAGGACCCACCTCCTCCCCCTCTGCTATTGCTGATACTACTTAGTGGTTTGGTTTTCTATGTTTTATGATCGACATTCACCCCATTTGAACTCTAGGGATGTGATTTTATATCCATCGACCTTTTTAGTGAATATGTGTAATATTAGTTTTCATAAATAATAATGTAGGCACTTATTCATAACATTTTTAAAATTTAAAAACTCTATCAATACCAATTTTAATGACTAGATAGTTCCTTTAATTATTTACTTTAGAGTTGGGTGATGATGAATTGACAACTAAAAATTGTGATTTTGTCTTTAATAATTACCTCTCATCAAATATTGTGTTTCAATTTATTGTCTCTCCTTTCAAGGAGACAATATTACTTCCAAAACCCTTATTCTTTTAATCTAGCAATTGTAGGTTTCAGATTACTACCTTCACTACAATTCTTCTCTTATTGATCTCCTTTCTTTGATTCTTCCACTGATTTTCTTAAACTTGGCTTTGACAACATTTTTTAGAGGATAGAGATATAAATTACTACAATAATATCCTTTATTTTAAATTTTATGTACATGATCACAACATAATATTTTATACCTTACTATATAGCATTTTTTATTTTATTGTCATTATAAATACCTCTTGATATAATAAAATAATTCTAAAATAAAATAAAATATTTTTTAAGTAAATAAAATAATTTTTAAATAAATAAAATAATTATTCAAAATCTATGTCGGTATTGGCATGGTGTGATGGTTTATAGGTGGCATTGTTGTTCTTGCCACCAAGGTTCAAACCCCATTGGGGTGATATTGTTGAATGGTTGTATCCAGTTCATAGCTCCGGTCAAAAGCTGCTTACCCCTTGAATAAAAAAATAATTATTCAAAATCTATACTAAATTATCAATACAACTCTTGAATCTAAGTTAATTATTTATATAACTCCTCATTGAAAATATCAATGTTTTAGTTCTATGATATAAATGTCAAATACATTAGACTCTCCAATAAAATCCGTGATAATCAAGCCCAAAGAAACCAATGCCCATCAAATTTAAGCATTGAGCAAAAAAACCATTCCTATGATTTGCTTGCCACATGGTCATTTCTTCTATGAGGAAAAATACCTTCCTCGTGACTTGTTTGCCACATAGTCATTTTGTTGTTGGGTGAGAAGACCTTTCCCACGGATTGCCTACCTCGTGACTTGCCACTTGTCAAATACATTAGACTCTCCAATAAAATCCGTGATAATCAAGCCCAAAGAAACCAATGCCCATCAAATTTAAGCATTGAGCAAAAAGACCATTCCCATGATTTGCTTGCCACATGGTCATTTCTTCTATGAGGAAAAATACCTTCCTCGTGACTTGTTTGCCACATAGTCATTTTGTTGTTGGGTGAGAAGACCTTTCCCACGGATTGCCTACCTCGTGACTTGCCACTTGTCAAATACATTAGACTCTCCAATAAAATCCGTGATAATCAAGCCCAAAGAAACCAATGCCCATCAAATTTAAGCATTGAGCAAAAAGACCATTCCCATGATTTGCTTGCCACATGGTCATTTCTTCTATGAGGAAAAATACCTTCCTCGTGACTTGTTTGCCACATAGTCATTTCGTTGTTGGGTGAGAAGACCTTTTCCACGGATTGCCTACCACATAATTTTTTTTTACTGAAAAAACACCTTTCCCATGACTTATCTGCCACACTTATCTGCCACACGACCATTTTTTTGCTGAGTGAAAAGGTCTTTTACCATGACACCATGAATTCCCTGTCACATAGACAATTTTCGCTGAGTCAAAAGACCTTTCACATGACTTATCTGCCACATGGCTATTTCTTCACTGAATAAAAGGACCTTTCCCATAACATACCTGCCACATGGCCATTTTGTCGAAAAGACCTTTCCAATACCTGCCACACCGCCATTACTAACCGACTTTAAGAAATATCAAGTCAAAACTTTATTAAAGAACCGACTCTTGTTATGACTGGAGTCGAAACTTACATGGAGGGAATCAATCAACGGTCAAAAGTTTTTATACCGTGCATAAAAAGACAATTTCTTCTCCCTTGTTCACACCATTCCTTCCGCATTCAAGCAAGGATCGTTCAATGGTGCTATAAATACAGTCATATTGCAAGGGGCATTATTCCCGGCAAAATTATTTCTTAGCTCTGTTGGGTTTTTCAGTTCCGCAAATTTAGATTTTAACCGAGCTTCTTTTGCCCTTTATAATTAAATGGCCAATCTCGATGAGATTAGAAGAGCATTTGAAATTATAGATGAAAATGCGGACGGAGTTGTGAGTGTGGTTGAAATCAGTCGCTTCGTCAATAAACTTGGAATAACAATTTCGGAACAAGATCTCACATGTATGCTCAGTTCCATGTTCAAAGATGAAGAGAATTGTAGCTGCGTTCGATTTGAAGAATTTGTGCATTTATATCAGTCCATCTTCAACAATGAAGACACAGAATTAGAAGATGAATCAAAGGATTTGATGGAAGCTTTCAGAGTTTTTGATCAGAATGAAGATGGGTACATCTCTTCCACTGAGCTGCAGCAAGTCCTCTCCTCGCTGGGATTGATCGCGCAGGGCCAACACTGCCAGAATATGATTTGCAGATTCGATTCAGATTGCAATGGAGTGTTAGATTTCATGGAATTCAAGAAGATGATGGCGTCTAAACTCTCTCAATGATGAGTGGAACTTCATTCTACAACCAAGAGTTTTAAAACTAAATTTAGTTATCGTCGACTTGAATCTCTCGTGTAATATTTAATCATTCTCAGTACATTGAAAAAATACAGAACAAAAGAAATTAACCTTACGACTTCTTCTTTTCTACTATAGTTTATTTTATCGACTCTGTACATATAAATGTAAATGACTCGAGTGATTATATATAAATGTAAATGCATATGTAATTTGCCTCTTTGAATCACCTGTCATATATATATAGAAATTTATATTATTGTCTAGTAGTAACCATGTTCATGTTGATTATGATTGATAGAAGATCAATAAATAAATTTATGCTTCGAGAATTAACGTAAAAATTAAAGTTAAAATATATAAATTTAAAATTAATATTTAAATTCTTCTCAATTAATCATTTAAAAGTGTTTATTTAATTAAATAGTTTTCTTTTATAATAATAGATTTTTATATACATTAAAAAATAATGAGCATATTTAATTCAAAAATTTAATTTTAAAAATATATTTCTTTAAAGTGTGAGTTTATGTGTATATTTATTTACAAGAAAAAGATTAGAAGATATTGAAACCTAATGACATTTATTCTTATGTTTTTAATTAAATAAAAGAAAACAAGGGTCTCTACCCTTACAAGAATCATATGACTGAAACAAAATAGGTCCCAACAAGGAGACTACAAAATGTATCCATTAAATAGAAAAATAATAAAAAAGGAGAAACAGTAATAATACAAAAATAATGGTGTGCCATAGCATATAGAACAAAAACCAATCATCAACACCATGAACACAATTTAACTAGAGAGAGAATGGCTCGAACCTTGAAGAATAAAAGTTGCTTCCCTTTTGTTAGAAATTTGACACAAAAAATCCTTGAGAGAGTCATATCATTATTAGACTCATCAAAAATAGTATTTTTCTTTTTTTGTCTAGCCTTGGACAACTCCTCTTTGAGGATATTCATACTTAAAGTAGTATAATCTAAGCATTATTTTCTCAAATTTAGGTCATTAGTCCCCAAACCCTCCACCTCTCTAACTTTCCTTTTTATTGAGACTATTTTGTTTTGTACAAAATTCATAATTTTGTGGTTGAAATAGCATGTGGTGTAGGAGTGGATTGTGATAAAAAATTATCCTGGGCAAAGCCCAGAGAGTGGCACTAAGTAGGCCAGTCTAGTTACTAGAAAAAAGGAATCTATCTAATCTAACTTGAATCAAGTCCTCCCCCAGACACCTGTTGGTCCAAGCAAAAGCTTGGCCCATTAAGTCTATTTCAATTAGGCTAGTAGAACTTAGAAATTTTGTCAGATTAGCCATGCTGTCAAAATAATCCACCAGACCACCGCTTTTTTCTGAGGGAAATAAGGGGGAGTTGAAATCCCTAGCCACTGGCCACTGATAACTACTATTATTTTTAACCCAGTCAGAAACAAAGTTGTTGAATGGTGGAATATTCTTGTTCATAGTTCCCCATGTTTAGAATCTTTTTTAAACTCAAACATATCAACTATATGGTGAAAGGCTGAAACAAAAGGGTTTTTGGGGATGTTTTCTAGAAAAAAAATTGTTGGGGATAAATTGAAATTGATTCAAAAGAAAATGGAGGATGGGGATGTCAGTCTTCCTACTTGCAAGCAAGAAAAAGAGAGTTGAAGGGAGTGGGAACAAATTCTAAGGAAAGAGGAGATTTTTTGGAAGCAGAAATCCAGGGTCCAATGGCTGAAAGAAGCTAATAGGAACACATATTTCTTTCATGTTTCTGCTATTAAACATAAGAAAAGGAATAAGATAACTAAATTGCACAATGCATGGGGGGAGGTTGTCAATTCAGCCTCCGTAATCGGTCTAGTGGCTGTGGATTACTTTCAGATGGCTTATGTGGCTCCTATTGAGGCTCCTAATCTGACTCTTGATAGTTTGTTGCTTGACCCACTCCCAACTATTATATCCCAAAATGATAACCTTGGGATCCTCAATGTTGTCACTCCTAAGGAGGTCAAGTTGGGTGCTTTCAGTATGGGGGATTACAAAGCTCCTGGCCTTGATGTTTTCCTTCTGGCCTTCTTTCAAACCTTTTAGGAGATTGTTGGTGAGGACCTTGTCCTAGTTGCTCATGATTTTTTAAAATCTGGTAAGATTCTTAAGCAACTAAATCACACCTTAATAGCTTTAATTTCCAAGGTTGTTGATCCTCTATCAATGGTTGATTTTTGCCCCATTAGTCTGTACAATACTTTTTATAAAATCCTCTCTAAAAATTTGGTGAACTGCATCAAACCTCTCCTCAACAAAATTATCATCCCCACTCAAAAAGGGTTTGTGCTTGGTCATCATATCCTTGATGCTACCATAACCACACATGAATTACTCCATTCAATGGATAGATGCAACTATGCTGGTATGGCCCTTAAATTAGACATTTCAAAATCTTATGATAAGGTGATTTGAGATTTTTTCCCAAAATTCCTAGCTAAATTTGGTTCTGACCAATCTGTGATTAATCTAATAATGGAATGTGTAACAATGGTTAAGTACTCTATTCTGGTAAATGGGTCTCCCTTTGGGTTTTTTTTTTCTAGGAGAGGTATCAGACAGGGAAACTCCCTTTCACCCTATTTATTTATAATGATTGTGGATGTCCTGAGCAGGAATTTCTCTAATCTTATGTCAAAAGGGTCCATTAAGGGAATTAAGGTTGCCTCTTCCTTAGAGCCAACTATGATTCAACAATTTGTGGATGATACTTTTCTTTTTGGGAAAGTCTCTGTGATTGAAACTAGGAAATTGAAAAAATGTCTCAACAACTATGCTGCTTGTTCTAGGCAATGCATTAACTATAATAAAAGTATGATTTACTTTTTTAACAACACTCCTAATCTACAAGCTCGGGTGACAGTTTTTCTGAGTTGTTTGAGTGGTTCTCTTCCTTTGGTTTATCTTGGTTTACCCCTTACTATAAAGGAAGTCACTTTTGACTTTTGGAATTCTATACTAGAAAGGATCCAAAGAAAACCGGTTGGGTGGAAAGGCTCCTTGCTTAGCCATGCAGGTAAATTACAGCTCTTGTGTGTTTTTCTTCAAGGTATCCCTATCTATTTCCTCTCCATTTTCAAGATTCCCAAATATATTGCTGAGAAATTTGAGAAAATTCAAAGGATTTTCCTTTGGTCGGGGACTGAGGAAAAAAATAAATTTTCTCTGGTTAAATGGGACAAGGTCTATTAACCTAAAAGTTGTGGTGGGCTTGCGATTAGGACTGTTTCTAATACCAATAAAGCTTTAATGGAAAAAGTGGGTTGGGACCATCTGAGGGATAGGAAGGATTGGTGTAAAATCATGAATGCTAAGTACCTTCAAAATAGATCTTTGATTGACTGCCTCTCAGAGGTTCACCCTTCGAGGTCTTTGGTGTGGAGGTGTATTTGTAGTCTGCAAGGTCTTTTGAGGAATGGGATAAAATGGATGATTGGTAATCATAATAAAATCAAATTCTGTGAGGACCCTTTGTTACTTGATACTCCCCTAGAAAGCTTTGAATTTAGGAATCTTATGAGATTGGCTCAATGATTCTTTGGTATTTCTATTAGTGATTATCTCATCGGCCCCCATGGTGCTAGAAAATGGAATGACTTGGCCCTTTGCTGCCCCTTATCCCTTGATTTGAGCCTCCTTGCCAAGATGCTGCAAGAGTTGCTCTCCCTCACTAGATTTCCAGCAACCAATAGGGGGGATGAATTCTTCTAGACTCATGATAAGCAGGGAGATCTTTCAGTTAAATCATCTTACAATTTGTTAACAGACCAGTGTGTTGTCCTTGATCTATGGAAGAAGGTCTTGAATTGACACATGATCTCGAAAGTTAACTTCTTTTGGTGGACTACTTGCCATAATAGAATTCTAACTTAGGAAAATCTAAGGAAAAGGGGATTCTAGATCCCCAACAAATGATTTTTATGCAAGTGCACTGAAGAATCATTGGATCACTTGTTGTTACACTGCCTGTTTGTTGTTGAGGTGTGGGAGTTGGCTAAAGGAAGATTGGAGATTCAATCAATTATATGTCGGGATATCAGATCCTTATCTTGAGTTGGTCTAGACCCTTTATCCACCCTTTACCTAGTGAAATTTGGAACCAGATCCCCCTTATTATATGTTGGTGTATATGGAAAGAGAGAAATAATAGGATTTTCAGGAACATTGAGATGAGTCTGAAAGAGGTGTTTGGTATTGGTTCTCGGCTTATTGTGGAAAACATTTTGTTATTCCAAGGGAAAACCCCAGATAAAGGTCTGACAAAGGAGGAAATAAGTATGGCCAAAGCTTGGCACCAGAACCTAGATGCTAACTCCTATGACAACTCTAGATCCCTGGCTTGAAGTGTCACTATTTGGAAGCCTCCGAACAGTGGCTGGTATAAAATAAATTTTGATGGGGCTACTATTTAGGCAACTTGGGCAGAGCTAGTATAGGAGGTGTGATCAGAGATTGCAAAGGTAATTTTGTGGTTGGTTAATCTGGGGAGATTGGTGTCCATAATTCTATGATTGTGGAAGCTAGAGTGATGTTAAAGGGCTTACAGTTGGTTTTTTCCATGGGGATTGATAACCTTCATATTGAAGGTGACTCTAAGTCTATTATTGATGTTGTTAACTTTGACAAACTACTAGGGTGGAGTACTAAAGACAATCTTTTAGACATAAGGCTCTTCGTGTCAAAGTTGAAATTAAAGGTTGCCACCCATATTTATCAAGAGGTAAACCAAGTTGATGATGCCTTGACCAATTTTGGCACACATTGGAATTTTTTTGAATGTTGGCATTCTTTATGGAACCTACCATCTGGAATTCAAGGTATAATATTGAAGGAACAAAGCCCTTACTTCACCCATGATCATAACTAGTCAAGCGCTTTGTTGGATTTTCTGGGGGGTCCACATGCTTGTATTTTGGGCTATGTGGAAAATTTTTAAGGATGAGGTCGATAACAAGTGGCATAATTTAAATTACGAGACGAAGCCCATTTTGAAAGGGGATTTCATGAGATGTTGTTGTGGGTACTTGATGATTAAAACTAAGCTAGACCATACCTTACGTAATCTCCTTTTGGGGATTATGTTAAGCGATCATATTTTCAATTTTTTTAATTTTGATTTTGATGTGACTAATAATTATGAGATCAAGCTCCTAATTGGTTCTATCTTGTCCACTATTTTGTCGCTGCTTCCGAAAGCTAACCTTTTTGGTTTCTCTAAATTTGGCCCTATGGCCATCTTGCCTAGGTTTTTGTGCATTTACTACATGTGGAAGGCAAACCTTCCATTCCCATCATATCCTTCTTACTTAGCCAAATGTGTTTGAAGATCCTCATTTATGATTTTTATAAGATTTCTTTTAGGAAATTACTTCCTCAAGCGTGTGACCTATCCATTGCTTTGATTACCAAAGGTTGGCATTTTTGTCTTAAAATCTTAAATGTGCGGGTGATTCTTCACCTTTCCATTATTTCTAACCTTTTATTTTCTCAATTTCTCTATTATTCTATGCACAAAGTGACATTATGGGTGGTGATAGGTTGTGAACTAAGCCAAACAACTGCGGTGAATTTTGTAAAGATCTGTTGGCGTGGCACATATGTGTTGAGGGAGGTCTTGCTCCACTGATGGAGAGTCTGGTTGGCCATGACCCAAATCTATATGCATAGTTTGTCAACTCTTGGAAAGATCATCGTGTGACTTTGGGTGGTATTTCCTTTAATGTTAATGAGGAAGTGATAGCGTAGGCGACGAGGCTCCCGTGTATTGGTATGAAGCACCCGAAGTACACTAAAAATTAGCATAATGAAAGTGTGAACATGTTTTTGTGGGGAATGAGAAGCTGGTGCACAACCAGTCAGGTTTTGAGTGGGAGGCTCTCCCTCAGCTATGGAACCAAGTGTTCCTCACCCTAATGAAGTACGTGACTCTGGAAGGTAGATTCAAAACCTACTTTTTCTACCATTTCCCTCTTTTGAACCACCTCTCGCATAAAATTCTATTTAGGTTTCCTTTTTCCCTTCTGATGGACTCAGAATTTTTTGTTGAAAAATTTATCGAGGTTGTTGGTATGAATCCTAATGACCCTCCTCCCCTGTCACACCACCAGGGCCTCATTTTGAGACTCTACCTTTTCCATCTTGCTTTATGCCAGCCCAAACCCATATTTGTTGTCAGTATTGAAGAGATTGAGCCTCCCACTATGACCAATTTATCTTGAACCGAGTCCAAAGGCCCCATCATGAAAAACCACTTGGTCCCTATTGACACGCATAAACCCAAACCCATTGTTAAAAACCTTAAGGGGAATGTGGGTGTGGCCTAGACTAGTGTGGTGGCTAGTCTTTGTGAGCTCAAATCAACCCCTACCAAAACTACTAGCAAGCCTACCCTAAAAAAGAAAGGAAAAGAGGAAGTGAAGATTTTGAAGGAGCCTCCGAGAAAAGGTAAAAATATGGTGGGCAAGGTCTCTAAGGTGGATATAGTGGTCGAGGAGATAGTGGTGACTAGTGGCAATACCATCATTTGGCACTCTAGTAGGTTGGCTAAGAATAGCAAAAATGTGCAAGTGAAAGACTTGGATATGGAAGAGGAGTAGTCTGACAGCAAAGATAGCAAGGACAAAGAGGAGTGTGAGAGTGAGGAGGAGGAGTATGTTAGAGGGCCCAACACCATTCTTGAAATTGGTAAAGTGCAGAAGGAGGAATCGTCCTCTCTGTCTTTGGACCTATTGGACATTGAATGTGTTGATACTAGAAAGACTGCAATTGGGAGGGAGGATCTTTGTGTGTTACAGGAAATATTGGATAAGTTGGACAAAAAAAAAAATTGGTTTGACCTACTTCATGGTTAAGTTGGTCCATTATGTAACCAACACCCTATCAGAGGTTATGAAGGATGAAATGGACAAGAAGAATGTTGAAGATCATCAGGAATGGTTCGGAGATGATGTTGTTAATCTCCTGTCAAAGAACTAGGGAGATGTCAATTAGTCTGCTATTCATCTGTTGTTTGTCCATCTATTGTTGGTCTATTGTGTTTGTTTTTTGGCTATGTTTTTTTGATGTTTTTTGGTCTTGAACTCTATTGGCCCTTGTGGCTCTTCGTGAAAGGGTGCAACACCCTATAAATGTTGCTTACCTAATCAAAAACATGTGGTGTAGGAAACATGTTTGATGCTAATTTTATTGTAAAATAATTCTTAAATATGCATGCATTTCAATTCACCATTTTAATTGAATAACCTTTATTTAATTAAATATAACATTTCATCCTCTAATTAAATAAATTCACTCTATTTAATCTGATCATTACCTCATTCGATTAAATAGATTATTTTTTAATCAAATCCTAACATTCCATCTTTTAATTAAATAAATCATCTCCTAAGTTCATCTCCTTTAAATTGAATAAATTAACCTTTATCTTACATCACCCTTTTAATTAAATAAATCAAATCTTTATTTAATTAAATCTCTTAAAATTGAAGTCAAATGGGTCAAAATCACCCGGTCCTCTTTTTAATGCTACAACCAGATTAATCTAATCTAATCACCATCACATCCCTCTCAGCTTTTCCCACTGCGTACCAGTTATTTTAATTCATTTATTAAAACCTCATTTTCCCCTCAACAAGCGCAGCCTTTGGAGAATATTCTCAAGCTTGAATTTCTGAAAACAAGTTGACTTGTCCCTTCCAATATGGCAATAACTCCCCTCATACATGTCCTCCACTTGGCATTTAAGTCTCTTTTTCTCCCTCCAACAAGCCAATTTTGAATTTGAAAAGGCCAACTAATCCCATTTATTGGCACATTGACCAAAACTTGCACATCCTCCATCCACTCACAAGGTGACAAGTAGCTCCTTCTTATTGGATAAATCTTTATCCCACATTGCTCTCTTTTGGGCACTCTTTCAACTTGAGATTCTATAAATAGAAGGCTCATTCTTCAACAATCACACTACAATCTCATGCAAAGTTACTCTCTTCACATTGAGAGCTAATTTTTCCCACTCCATCTCCAAGAATTTTATCATAGAGCTTATGAAGGATTGGGAAAGGGATTCTTTCCATAGAAGCACCAATCCACTATGAGATATGATTTACTTCATGTTTTATTGTATGCTTTCAATTAGTTTATCTAATCCTTTGTTGTTTTGATTGCATTATGAGGCATGTTGAGTTATTTCATAGGGATGTTGATTGTTGGCTTTGTTTTAAAATACTAATCATGCTTTGTGTGTTAGGATTTTAACCATTTGCAAATTTTCACATCCACATATTGAACAGATTGATCCTATTGTCTTTACCAATATTATTGGTTTCATTTTCACTCATGTTCTTTAGGGTTGTTTTTCCCTCTATATTGTGCTTCTAGAAGTTATTATTTACATTGATCTTGTATTTTATTATTTGAACCTTGCCTCTCTCCTTGAAAGCAATATAGTTGTTCTTTGTATCCTTCCTATTTACAACAAAACATGATTTTTTGGCTACAAAAAAATTATCACTAGCTCTCTTCTTAGGGCCTTGGATTTTGGAACTACCAACAACCACTTTAATTTTTATTTTGTATTTTTTTATACCATTTTTCCTTTCTAAATCTAAGTGAGGAAGGAGGGAAATCCCCAAATCAAAAATAATATTCAAGCTCTTAAACCTAATGAAAAGATTGGTTTCTTCTTCAAATAAAAGAAAATTCTCATGGGCACTTGGGGGTTTAATCTTACATTTTTTATTTCTTGGCTAAATATTAGGTTTCTTAGGAGGAGAGATCTTAATAAGGAGAGGTGATCGGATGAAATTTCATCTATCCTATTTTCCCTTCTTTGTAGGGTTAGGGATATTCACCATTGGTTGGTAACTAACATTACAAATTAGAAAATTATTTACAAAATATTGATAAAGATGAAAGATAAGAACCTAATATAGAGGCAAAATAACCTTATTGCACCTAACATGGTTGATTGAACTTTTAATAGAAGGCAAGAAATAGAATGAAAATTTTATTTGCAAATTATGATGAAGGTGGCATGATAGATGAAATTAATATATGTTAATGTATTGGAACCACCCTTGAAGAGTAGATTACTTGATTAAGTACATGCTTACCTTAGTCCAAGGGGAAATCCTCTATTTTTAATATTTTTAATTGTTGGTTAATTTTTCATCACCTATGAGGAATGAATTTATATAGTCCTTCACCTTGCTCTTTCACATCCACCTCATGTTCAAACCATAAGTGCTTGACCTCGTGGCACCTCTAATAAGCCTTTCAAAGGCATAAAACTCCACACTTTTATTTTTTTATCTTTCTTGTGCTCTATGTCTAGAAAAATTAAATGGAGATGGTACGGTTAAGGCTCCACATAGAATCAAAATAATTTGAAATGGAACCTTACTGAATATTCCCCAAATCTTATGGTTACGTTTGATATCCTCACTAGAAGAGGACTCAAATCTCGCTCTCTCTCGTCATATGGTAAAATTAGTTGTAGAATTAATTTCAAAGAGTAAGATCATCCATGAACTAAATTTTTTTTTTTTTAAAAGAGAAACCAAAAAAGGGAAATAATGAGTCAATTGTTAATTCAATAGGAAGGACAATCATTATCAACATACCACCACGACCATGGATCATCATGCCACTACTACCATAGTATACACACCCTAGATGAAAATAAATATGAATTCTACCTTGTGGTATTTTTATTTGTCCATTATAAAAAAATTACCAATTCAACACTTTCATAGTTATGATGGCATCGACATATGATGGAATGATCATCCAATAAACCCAAATCCATGTGGTTATAAAAATCAATAAATCATAAGTTTCAAGGAACATGATGATATTGAAAGGTCCATCAACCATCCATAGGATTTTTGACATGAATAAGATTTGATTAGGTATCTAATCTTGGTAGATTTATCAAATCATTAATAAATAGCATGTGTACACTTTCCAAGATTCTTCCCATTGATCAACACTATCAAAACTCAATCCTTAAGCTATAATTGATGACACCATTTTCCACCTTGTTTACTTCTTTAAAGGAATACCCAATAAAGAAGTGAGAGAGACTATTAATCAAAAAACTAGCATGAATTGTAAAATTTCTCAATTTCCATTTAGGATTAAAGGTTATTTTAATGTATTCAATAGTTAATTTGGATTCAACATCAAGAATGACATTACTTAAGCCAATTGAATACATAAGATGAAGACTCCAACAAACTACCTCAATCTCAAGTTCATTATTGGTTATAACCCTTGATTTATAGAAAAAATAATTAACTCTCCTTTTTTATTTGTAATAATATATCCACTACGAGCATCCCTAGGATTTCCTTTAGAAGTTCCTTAGAAGTTTAATAGTTTTTCCCATCCGGTTAGAGGGGGAACCATTTTTTGTTTCTTTAGATCCTTTGCATGTTGAATTCCACATTAGGAATCTCTCTCCTAACTAGCCAACCATAATGATTTTAGATTCTCATTGGGAAGGGAGGAAAGTGAGTTTTTTATGTCAATAATCTCTACATAACTGAAATATCTTACCTTCACTATGAGATCTATCTCTAACAATTTTATTATTCTTCTCTTTTCAAACTCCCCAAATAACATGTGGAGTGTAAAATATCCAAAATTTATTAATGATAATGTAGGTAAACATAGAAAACTATCTCCCCTTGAAGACATTTATAGACCCAAGAAAGATCCAAATAAGCTCTAACTTCCTACATAGTTCCTCCCACAACATACTTGTAAACTTACAATGAAGGAGAATGTGATCAATAGTTTCTTCATTGGTAAAAATCACAACACACATTTATTAGGGAAAGAAAAGTATATCCACTACAAATTATCTTGGGTTAGGATTTTATCATGGCTAGTAGTCCATAAAATAAGTTAATCTTTGTGAAAATATCATGGTTCAAAATTCTTGTCTATTTTTCCTTAGGCCTAATAAAATCATTTCTTAAGGAATGTCTAATAGTAACTGAAAAGAAAAAGAAACCAAAGGCATAGGGGATGAAAAGGAGGAATCATTCTACTAAAATTATAGATTTTTGAAAGAGTTGAGAAAATATTTTAAGTTCAATAATGGAAAACATGTGGCCACCACTAACAACCACTTGCAAGTTACTCAATTTAATTTTGGACCCTTTTCTAATCAAATACCCTTTTACAACCTTTCTAAATCTACAAATAAGAAACCCCTTTAATCATATTTGAATTATATTTTACTAATTCTCATATCTATATTCTTTCTTATATTAAAAAGTTTATCAAAAAAATCTCTTTCTTTTTCAAAATTTAAGTTATAATATTTTCTCTCTGTGCGACCCTTCATTTCCATTTTTCTCTCTCTTCTCCTTACTTTTAATGAACCTAGATTTGCAATCTATCTAATTTTAAACTCTGTTCAAATTTAAATGACATGATCTTGTGTAAATTTGGGCTCATTCCTTCAACTTCACCTATCCTTGTACACTGTGCATTCTCACATATTTATCCCCTATCTTATCCTTATATATATGTGCACCAATGCATTCACCTAACCCTTGTATTTATTACACTTATTGTATAGATATCTCAGTAGCCTTTAGCCATTTAGATATGATAATTTTCAAACCCAAGGTCATTATTATAATCACAAGGTTCAACTTGACCCTTGTCTCTCTAAAATTGAAAATTCAAATTTGGCCAACTATTCTCTTTATTTTAATATCTTAAGGGTATTTGCGTACATGTTCCACTACTTTGTGCCCTCATCGACTGTTTGCATCATGATACATTGATGGCTAGATTGTTTCCTCAGTATAAAGGATGCAACAAATTGGTACTATTCCTTGCCTAACAACTCTATTTTCTCATTCGATCAACTTGTAGGCCGATTATAGACTGAGTT
This sequence comes from Sequoia sempervirens, assembly GCA_007258455.2. NCBI lineage: Eukaryota > Viridiplantae > Streptophyta > Pinopsida > Cupressales > Cupressaceae > Sequoia > Sequoia sempervirens. The sequence continues at coordinate 19,765 of VDFB02008410.1, forward strand.
TCAAAGCATTGAGCCAATATTTTTGGGATCTCAAATAGTGCCAGCAAGGAGATAATGAAAAAATCATTGATTTCATATGCACTACCAAGTGCTCCTTTCATAAATCTCATATTAGCTTCCCAATTCTAATGTGCAGAAGATATTTATAGGGAACTTACAAAGGCCTTGGTAAGAGAAGTTTTCTCTTATGAAATACCCTTCTTTCGTGCACTTGTGTGCAGCCTTACGAGAGTACCAATAGATGGTTGTTTAGTTTGGGGGATCCTCCTCATGCTCTCATTATGAAGGGAAGTCCATCCTATCAATCTTTGGGAAAGGTAAGGCCATTGTGAATGTAGTAGTTGCTACTGATGACAATGGCCTCAAACACAACTGAAAGTTTGCAAAGTTATTAGAATCTTATACTTCCATCTTACAAAATTTGTTGAAGGATAAGATCATAACTTTACTAGCACCTAACCCTGTTAAAGAACCCTACCCTAATTGGTATGATGGGAGCACTTATTGTCAGTACCACCATGTTAATGGACATGATACCGAATAATATATGTGGTTGTGTCATGAGATACAAGACCGCATAGAGGATGGTACCATTCATCTTGAAGGGAATAAACAAAAAACTAACAAATCAGTGGTGAAAGCTAATAGTGAACTACAGATATACATGGACCCATTTCTATCACACTTTGCTAACATGATTATCAATCCCACTGATTCTATTAACCAACTTGAGGCCTATGTCAATATGGTCATGGTTACTTTCATTGTTCCACCCGCACCCGGTTCACTGGACATTACATCACATCACAAGATTTACCCTTAAAAATCAAACCATCACCTCTCTACATTCCCACTCATGTCAATGGTAACATTATGACAGACATCTTGATAGACCCCATGAGTCGTGTGAATGTTATCACTAAGGAAACATTAGTAATAAATTCATTAGAAAAGGAAAAATATGAAGAGATGAAATCTACCATCCATACAGATGATGGTATGTGTCTTAAACCTTATGGCTCGATCACTTTTTCCATCCTGGTTGGACCTAGGGCTGTCAAAAAAGTCTTCGATATTATCCCAAAGTCAAATTTGTTTAGGCTTAAGCTAGACATATCTTGGCTCACCTCCATGAATGGAACAACCTCCCTTACTCACAAGTGTTTAAAGTTCTTCCATGAAGGTGTCATGCTTGTAGTGAATGACACTAGATACCAACCCTTGGTGTCCCATGGTGGATATCCATTGGATCACTTTTGGCCCTCCTCGATCGGTCTGCATCCTCTGAGAATGGACCTAATTTACAAGAATTATGTAAATTATAAAATTGGGGGCAAAGGGGAGCCAAAGCTGACCCTTCCTGTGATAGAAAAATCAGTCACTTCCTCTTCCCAAGACAAAAAGGAGAAACTTGCACCAACTACTCTCCCTTGCTCAAAAAGGAAGGAGAAGTCCACGTCGACTCCCTCTCTTTCCTAAAAAGGTAAAGAGAACAATACCTCCCCCTAGACTACCTCATCCTCTCCCCCTTCTTTGGAAGATTATTGGATGAGCGAGCCTGGTGGCTACCCACTGAGTCCAATGATTCCTCCTTGGCATAGGCCCAAGCTTAGGATCGTGAACCTCCCTAATGAACATCTCGAACCATGGTATTATTTATACGGTAGGAATAAAGGTTCTCAAAGAGAAATCGATCTGCAGCCTCCTATTTCTCCTGCTCCTAAGGTAGTGAACGAAAAGAGGCCCGTTGTTGAGGCTCTCAAATCCACTCCTCCTATTGCTCCTCAGCGTGTTCCCCATACTCTCGTGTAGGAACATGTTCCTCTATCAAAAATAGTCATAGTGGACATTCCTATGCTTGAGCAAGAACCTTTTGTTCCTTCACAAACCCCAGCCTCTAATTCCAAGATTCGTAGAAACTGCCTTGCGTGCAAGTGCAAGCACCAACGAAAGGCTCTCTTAGCTAAGTAGTCTACCTCACAAAGGAAGGATGAAGAAATGATCACCCCTGGTTTAGGGCATCCTACAGCATCTTCTTCCTCCCTTCCTTCTGCTCCCCTTCAGTCTAGTTCTGCACTGCTCCTGCCTTCTATTGCAAGTACGAATGCGCCTAACCCTAAACAGGTATAGGTTTTCATTGCTCCCTCGATGGAGCCACCTTTGTTGATGTTTGTTCTGGATATCAGAGGGCTTTGATAGTTGTAAAAATCAAAGATCTGATAACAAGGTACATTGTGCATGGAATCTCATACAAAATCTTTTTTAGAAAAATGGAAGGCGCAACCTCGACAAGCGTAGTTTACATCTCTCATAAGATGTTAATGGAGGATGATTATTTTGATCTATGTGGATTTCTAAAAGATCAATTGATGGAAAATGTGCGACTAACAAAGAAGTTAGATTACCCCTTCAGGTTTGGTACCCTGGTCATATGTCTTGTGATGTATTTTCTAAATTCCTTGCCACAAATTAGTAATGTTGTATGGAAAGAGAATGAATCGGCTTGCAAACAAATTTTTTAACATTCTAATGCTTTGGGAAATTGTAAGCAAGAGTATGCAAATTTCTTTAAGGAATAACTAGGGAATTTTGGAGCAATTAGCATTTCCATTCTGGTAAAAGCACTTGAAGTTGGATCTTCTTCCAATGAGATGGAGAGGAAGAAGAAATGAGCTCAAGAAACTGTTGAGTACACTCCTCCGACACATAAGACTCCTAAAAATGAAGGAAAAGGGAAAGAATAAGAGATTGTGGACATATTGGATGAGGACTATGATGAGTACACTCCAAGAGGAGAATCGGAACCAATTGAACTAGATGTAGTAATGGTAGAAGGAAGCGAAGAAGAAGGTGTTTTATCCAAAGTAAAGTTACTACAAATTATTCAAGAGAAAGATAGGATGTAGAAAATTGTTGTCATATGGTTTGAGAGACCCTCAAATGTGCAGGACCTGATCAAGAGTACACTAAGTACTTATTTTGTGCACAATAACATTGATTTGCAAATTTTGCAGAATTTGTTTCCTAAAGAGATGACTGAATGCATTAAGGAAGCCACATGGTCCCTGAGTCTCAAGACAAGAAAGAGGGAGAGATAATTCTACATCTAAAGGAGCAGTTCAGGCTATCTCTTACCAAACTAAAAAAGGAAAATTAATGTGTTGAGGCAATGCATAAATACAACAAATAATATCTACAATTATTGTCTTTGTTGGCCTCATGTAGTTGGGAGATACAAAGATAAGCTGGAGCAAATTGAACTAAGCTAAATAGAATTGGTCAAGATTATAACATGTTTCGAGATTAGGATGGCGTAGTCAAGAAAAGGATTCAAGAATTGTAGTCTAAACATACAAAAGTTTAGTTCACCAAAAATAACCTTGTGGACACTTTTTTGAAAGTGAAGGATTTAACTGAATGTAGGCTGGAGCAGTTAATTGAAGTTCTAAGGAAAGGAGAGAAATTAGAAGAGGCAATCACAATTCCAGAATGTCTCATTCAGATTATCAACCAGACATTAGAAAGCAATAGCTTGATCTTAATCATTGGGATTGCAGTGGAAGCATGGAAGAAGTTTCTTTCAAAAATGAAAGATAAGTACAAGATATTTTTTTGACTCAAGCAGCAGTTGTATGTTTTCAAATTTTGATCCAGTTTTGAAATGGCAAGAGAGTGCAGTGAAAAATATTTTTGTCATTGATGTCAAAGGGGGAGAGTGAGCAGTGAAAAATTCCTTATCACTCTAAGGGGGAATTGTGTTTTAAAATTTTGAAATCTGGCAGTGTAATCATATTGGTTCTGACACTTAGTCATTTTTCACTAAGTGTTTCCCTCAATGCCAAAGGGGGAGATTGTTGGCATATGGCTTCTAATGTTGTCATTCATGGAAACCTAAGTCATTATTCTGGTCCATAGATCAAAATTTGTTCATACCGGCAAGGAAAGTGAAGAACAAATTATTACCAGAAGTGTGGATGAAGAACAGGGTATGGGTATGTGCAGGATCATGATGGGGCCAAAAAGTGGCAATATGATGGGTATGTGGCTGATGACTTTTTTTTACCCAAAATTGATG
>VDFB02008411.1:0-39770 GCA_007258455.2 Sequoia sempervirens
TTTTCTTCTTTTGAATCTTATCAAAGGAAAGCAATTGCCTAGATATTTCTAGCATTAAAACTCTATCTGTTGGGTACTTAGGTAGCCTATATGGGTATGATGAGAAACCTTGCAGCCTAATATAAGAAAATTTCAGAAACTGTATGAACCAGCACCCATACCTTTCAATCAACTCTTGAGCTTCCCTTGAGATTCTGTGATGTAATCGCTCTTGAAGCAATCTCGTGATATACATGGTGAAGGAATCGTTGGCACGCCTGTAGTGAGTTGTGCTCGCCAAATGCAACTGCGGACAAGCATCATATATTTTGAACTGGTGGGAGCCACAACCGACAGGTTCCTTGTAAGAGATCCCCCTATACTTCGTCATCCGTGCCAACATATAGATGATGTAGGAGCTCATGTAAAACGTCTTCGTTCTCCTCAAGCTCAGGAGCTGCTCATGTAAATTATCACTTATCATCTCGGTCGAATTGACATAATCTTTTCCTTCTAGCACGAGATTGATATAGTAAAACATCCAAGGCTCAAAAATGAAGGACTGTAGGCAACCACCAACCCTGCTCAGCATCATGATGAGATCACAATACTCCTGCTTCAAATCCTCCGCTATGATCTGCCTTGGCAACTTCATACGAGAAGGCTTAGGAGTGCTCATCCAGTGAGTGTTAATTGTTTCCGTGCATCTCTTGAAAGCAGAAGCATACATCCGCTCAGCTCGCTCTCTGGATTTGTAGACCATGCTCCTGTGCACTGGGATTCCGAAAGCTTCACCAACGGCCGCTAGAGTAAGATTGGCAAGCACTTGTCCATCTGGTGACATGATCGACCTGTGATCCTTGTCGTAACAATTGGCGTACTCCATCATCAGCTCCGAGCACTGAATGGCCGGTGGAAAACCAGCAGCTGCATATAACCCACTTCGAACAATATTGTGTGAAGTGGTCGAAGGACGATGATTTCCAATCCCTAACATTCTACTTTTGAAGGCCTCCAGGTTGACTGAGCCCAAATTGGTATCTGTCAACTTGCCTAACTTCGAAATAAACTTTGATTCCGGCATGGACGTCTTACTTAGCTTCCTGATCACAGCTTGCCTGGATGCACCATTGTCCTTGCCAGTCGCCCTCGCCTCAGCCATCTTAGCTTCTTCTTCTTCAATAAATTCGAACTTCAACACTTAGAACAGATTTCTAAGTGGACTTTAGTGACTTCACTTCACTACTCTTAATCAGCAATTTGAACTGTTATAACTTCGTATCAGCAATCAGCAATCTTGAAATTTGTCCTTCTTTAAATCAGCAAGCTTGTAATTCACTAACTCTTTTCACTTCAAGGCGTCCTTACTAACACTGACAACTTCAACGAATTAAGCTTCAGCCACACTCGTACCTTCTCTAACCAGCAAGTGCGCACCTCTTAGACTCTTTGACTTCAGATTTCCAAGGTGTCCTCCTTCAACTGTAGATTTGAATCTTCAGCAACTTGCAAGTTCGTACCTCTTGGCTCTGGCAATTTCAAATTTTAATCAGCAACAAATTAAACTCTGGAAATCAGCAAGTGCGCCCTTCTTGACTTCAACAATGGCACTTCTGAGCAACTCTACTCCTCAGTAAAAATTCGAATTCCTTAAGCCTCAGCAACAATTCATTGTAATGCTTCACTTAGAGCAAATTTGACTTCTTCAGCTGTGAAGAACAAGTGAGAGACCTTTCCATTTTATAGCTCAAACTCGAATTCTAGAAGGAGCCAATTTTAGCCAATGCATTTAACTTCCACTACTCCACTTCAAGAATTCGAATTTTCCCTCTTTGGTATTTCTGACACTTGTCACCCGACGTCAGGAATCTTATTCTTCTAGAAACTTGACTTTGACTGGCATCTTTTGAATTCATTTAATTTAAATCCATCTTTTTAATTCACCAGCCGGAGCTTTGTCACTTGAAATTCGAATTTAGCTCTTTATCATCTCTGGAAAATTCATCACTGAAGAATTCCATGAAAATCATCTAGGCAACTCATCTTGAATTCATCATTCGAAGAAATTCACTTTGAAAACACATTTTATTCATCTTGCCTTAGAGAAATTTTAAAATTTTCCTTAGGAAAATTCACAATTTGAGCACTGATTAAATTCTTCACTGAAAAAGTGTTGGTGAAGTGCGGAAGACTTGGAAATCCCTCTATCATCGTGAATGTTCAGTACCCAGAAGAAAATTTTCTTCAGAATGCTTCAAATCCATGGGTACCCAACGAACGGGTTCATTTGATTTTTAAATTTTGAACCTTAGAAAAATATTATTCTGTCAAATAAAATCCATTCTTCGCCTGCGATCATCCTGTGTTGCTCCAGCTCGAGAAATTTGAATTCATCCTGCATTATCATCCATCTCTGACTTCATCACTGAGAAAATTTGCTCGTGCTTCGAAAAATTTCACCACCTTGAGCTCCAGGCGTATTTTCTAAGGGAGAAAATAATTGCCTTAGAAAATATTTTAATCATCCTGCACTCTGAGAATTTGCCTTAAAAAATTTTGTTCGTTTGCCAGTGAGAAAAATATCAACTTCACTCAAAAAATTTATTCACAGAGGCGCCTTGCACATTTCACTCGCCATCTTCACATTTGAAAAATATTTATTTGAAAACCCAACGCCTTAGAAATATTTCATTTTTTATTATTTCATTTAACATCTTAGGCGCATATTGCAATATTCATCCTTGCCTTTGAAATTTTTTTTTGATCACCTAGCAAGTTGCTTCACTTCACATTTTATTTCACCCTTTAGGCGCATAGCATTTGGGGAATAATATTACCACGCCTAACACTTTATTTCATACTCCACACGCCTTAGAACTTTTCCAACACCTTATAACTCTCATCACCCTTGGCGCCTAGCACACTTGAGGAAGAAATTCAAATCCACACCCAATATTCATCTTCACCACCTCACACGCCTTGGAAAAATCCTCTAAGACTTACCACCTTGGGCGCATTTTGCACTTGATGGAGGATAACGCCTAGCATTTACCTTGTATTCACCACGCTTTGAAGCATCTTTCACCTTATTTACCACCTTTTACTCCATTTACTTACCTTTTACCACCTAAACTTGGGCGCATTTGAGCATGTCTACTGGATGACTCTTCAACTTCACCTTTTTGTCTTCACTTGAGCTTGTTTGGGCGCATTTCACCCCTTGAGGAGGACGAATTTCCTTTGACCTTGTTGACTTGCTTCTAACTTGAGCGCATTTTTATGTAGGTGGAGGATAAAGATAGTTGACTTCTTTGACTCATCTCCTCTTGGGCGCATTTGGACCTGGTTGGTGGATAACAATGCCTTTGAGTGACTCTTCACCTCCCGTTTTTGTCTTGACATGCATGTATTTGGGCGCATTTTGCCTAGGGAAGAGGATGAAAATAGTTGACTTTGCTTTGACCACTCACAACTTGGGCGCATTTTACCCCATGAGAAGGATGAACTTGCAATTTGGGCGCATTTTGAAGGTGGTGGCGGATATCCACACTTAGAAAATTTTCAACCCTTTCCTTCAAGTTGGGCGCATTTCTCCATGCCTACAGGATGAGAGGTGTTGACTCTTCTTTGACTTTTTGCACCTTGGGCGCATTTTGCCCCTGATGAAGGATGAACTTCATTCTCAAAAATTTTCCATGCCTCCTTATTCACCTGGGCGCATTTTGGCCTGTGTGAAGGACGAGCTTCATAACTTAGAAATTTTTTCTCATTTTTGCCAGTATTTCAAGCCCTGCTATTTATAGTAAGCCCTCTGATTTTGCATCTTTGAAGCTCAGAACGACTTGAAATTTTACACACTGCATCCTCGTGACTCCATTATTCTGTCGATATTGCCATTTTTAGCTGACCTGCTATTTTTAGCCTGTTTCTGAAGGTGGTTTACTATAAATAGTAACAACTTGTTTCTGATAGCTCCACTGTTCTGATTAACTTGAAATCTGGATGAGGCGCTCCTCACCACGTGACCTGTTTGTCGACATCAACGCATGCAGTTGATTTACTATTTTTAGCCAGTTTCCAAATTGACTTACTATAAATAGTAAGTGCTCCGTTTGTCTTGAAATTTCACCAGTAGATAGCCTGAAGGATGCTGATCGCGATGGTTTACATCGGTTTTACCTGACTTTTTACGCCTCTTTTGGGTCCCGCTGGAAACCCTAATTTGCTCTATGACGTGACGCTTCTTCGCTTTCGCTATGTGGCACACTCAGCCTGTCGATTCTCAATTACTGGAAGCTACGCCGTGACACTGATAAAAAGTAAGTTCCCATCGAAAGTGATCATCTTCATTTGCATGTCATACCATCGCTAAGCTCTCAAACCCACCGTGAATCATCCAACATGCAAAAGAAACCCCGACATGCAAACCCTAAAAATAGCCCCTCAAGGCTGAATTGAAAGTTGTCGCCTCTGCCTTGCATGTTACATCATTACAAGGTCTCAAAAACCCGTAAGGAATATCGACATGCAAAGGAAACTCTCGTCAACCTTGAAATTTGTGCCGGTCGGACTGCTAAAATAGAAAGTCGCTCGTTTGCTCAAATTTTGCACACGAGTAGATCTGATGTATTCTGAATGCCGTGTGACTGTCGGAATCTCAAAAATGCTGACGAACTGCCTGTAATTTCACACTTACTAAAAATAGTAAGTATCTCAGATTTTGATGGAATTCTGCTAAGAGCCTGCTGGAAGCACACTGACAACAATGTTAAGCTCAATTTTCAATTTATTGACTTCGTTCGACCTTGGATTGATCGGGAAAAATGAAACCCTAATTCTTTAGACTTGGTCAATTTTATGCTTAAACTCACTGACGGGCGCAACCCCTCGAAAGGCGGACAGAAAAGAGACAGAGCGAGAGAGAGAGAGAGAAAACCCAAGCCAAAAGACCGGAATGGAGCGAAAATTAGGGGGTCCCCATTTGAATGGGGCGATGTGTGAAAAGGTCACAACAACCCCCTCATTTGTAAAGCATGGGAGCATGTTGCAAAACATGTTGAGATAAGCAATTGTTGTAAGACTGCCAAAGTAATAAGTAATGCATGCATTGTTTTGATGGTGATTGCTTCTCTTATTTTGGAGTTGGCATGGTTCTTATCCCTCATCATAGTTTAGATTTTATTTCGTGTATGTTAGATGAATGCAAGATCTGATAAGTATTGATTTATGGTGAAACTTTTTGCTCATACTTTCTTTGAATGGATGATTTTCATTCAATGCGTAAAGTTAGCCTGAGCTTATTTTTTGGATGCTTAACTTCTGTCTGGATTATTATTGTTCGATTTGATGGTAGTTATTCATGACGTGAAAATCATAAGCACATTCCCTTGAAGATTGCACCCCCTTTGTGTAGTTGTCGTTGAGCGTGGCGAAGCAAAGCATGGTTATTGGTTCCACCAAGTCAATACCGTCTCTTGAATTCTTAGGAAGTAGACTAGAAATTCTAAACCCTTATCTCCTTTTTCAATTTGTTTGATCCAAGACCCAAACAGTAGAGCTTCATTGTCTAAACCTTCATTGTGAATTGAACAAGCCTAGCGTAAGTCCCTTTGTGTTACCAGCATAATCACATCAAACCACAGAGCTTATCCACATTCATCTTAAACATTGGAATTACCGTATGATCTTACTTGCAATCTTAGCATACGAGGTAGTTTTTCAAGAGGGGATATAGTGTCTTTGGACTCTTTATTCTAGAATGTTGTTGTGTCATAAAACACGCATCAACAGAGTCATACATTATATGCACAGACTGGAAATAAGCCGCACCACATCTAAAGGGGTTGATATATTAATATCAGCTGCAATTATTAAGCTATTGCATTTATGGATTGTGGTGATTTTGAACCAATAGAATTATTATTCGTTCTTTAGTAAGTAGTTGCTGAAGATTACAGAGGAAGACAAAAGATATTATTTATTAAGACGGGCATTCAGGAAAAGATAAATGGCAAGAGCCACTAGATTAGTAAATATGCCACAAATTCACATAAGTCAAGACCTGCTTGTGACTTAATATGATAAGGCACATACATAAAAGCTTGCTTATGATTAAATGATAAGCGCCACAATATTTAGGGTTATCTTGCCTTATAAAAGCTCCTGAGGCTAGTGAAGGAATCAATGGGATAGTGTAATGTACTCATTCTCGAAGTGACATCATGATGACTAGATTCTAGCCCATCCAACATTCCTGTGGGTTAGATGGAAAGATAAAGGGAGTAATTTTTGCCTTGAGAATCAAATTTTGGTAAGATGTGTTTAGAGAATTAAGAGGAAATTATCCTTAACCCAGCAAAGCAAGCAATAAGGTCTATTTGCAAGTCAAAGCAAGCAAGGAGGTCTATTTGCAAGACCAAGCAAACTGTAATGTCCTCTTGTTTGCCATATCCTCTAAATATAAAAGCATGAAATATTCCAAACCAATTTTTTCACTTTTTTGATTACAATAAGCAATGCAACACACATCCGTTAGGGTTAGCACTTAAACCAAAACGATGCGGAATACAACTCTAACCAAGAATATACACCAGGATCCCGAGTTGGGCAAGGTGTGAGCATATGGTCAGAGGATCTCAGTGCATGCTGAAAGAGTAACTCTAACCAAGAATGTGTCCAAGGTGGATGAACATATGGTCGGAGGATCCCTACCAACTACAATTGCTGAAAGTAAACTCGACGCCAAGAATGTGCTATCCAACCCAGGGTGGGAATGGAGCTACCATATGGCAGAGATGCTACAAACTACAATGCAATTCAAATGTAAATAGGCGGCAAGCCAGACTCTTCCACTTATTCAGTGGGTATTACAAAAACATGAAGAGAGATATTAAGAAATGCTGGCAGTACTACTATTCAGCTTACAAAGTAATAGGAAGTGCTTGCAAGAACAAGCATTAGAAGCTCTTCAATTGCTGCAATAGTAAAGGTGACCTCCACCAAGCTAAATATGACTTCCTAACACCAACCCTTCACCAAAATGCAATTTACTCAAATCTGATATGACAGACCAGCAAGTTAAAATGCATAACCAGCAACCTAGTATCTCACCAAAATGCACATATCTCACTCAATACCCACACTAATGAAGTGAAATAAAATGCAGAATACCCTAACAAGTATGGCGACCAAGATGGGACACTAAAACCATACCAATTAACCCTTAATTATTTTTTGCACAAATCCCAAGGAAGTACAGATGGTACGGCCTCGAAGAAGGGCGATTTTTCTTTATAAAATCCAATCTTTAACCAAAAAATCTGAAACTTTCCATGAGGGGTCGCCCCTATCAAGGAATCACAAATGTTCAATACGCAGAATGAGATTATTTTTTATTTTATAATATATGAATGAAACTACAGATTCAGCCTTGATATCAGCAACTCTAGAAAATGATAAGAAATGCAATAAACTGAACTACAAAAGCAAAGCCCAAGCTACAATGCAAACCTCACTTCAAAATCTTCTCAACAACAAGTAAATTTCTCCACTAGATGCTATCTCTCAAGCACGAAGTCGAGCCAAGGCTAGGAGGATTCATTCCTCGAAGCAATTCCAGCACCATTTCGGCAGCATAACAATACTCAAGACATAAGATGATCCAACTGAAGAGCAAAGGCTTCCTTTTATAAGCTTGAGAGGAATCTTCTAGAAACATCCAGAAAATGCCCTAATTTTCAAATTTGAATTAATCTCTTTTCCCTCCAAGGATGGCGTCCTTTTTCCTCAAAGCAACATTTGAATTTTTAAAAATATAACATTACCTCTTGATGAGGCGTCCGCCCTTCAAGTCCCCTTTTTTTAAAAACAACTTAAAGTTGTAATGTTAGGCCAAGGGGTCATAATATTAAAATATAACTTTAGCTACTCAAATAATTAAATATTCATCAACAATTTCACCACAAAACCCAAAATCCAAATTACTCCATTGAACTGTTGGAAGAGGAAAGTCTGCTGAATTGATGCCAACTGGGCTGCTGCCAAAAATAGAATTTACTAAAAGTAGTAAATTCAAAAAGTTGCTAGGGTCAAAGTGCATGCGATACCATTGCGAAGCTTCCTAAAAACCCGGAAAGAATTCGCAATCCAAAATCCCAAACTCTAAGATGTAACCATCATAACTTACTAAAAATAGTAAGTCCGGAAAGGTTGTCCGACGTAGTTGCACATCATACCTCTGCAAAGCTCTCTGAAAACCTAGAAGGAATCCAAAATCCAAACAACCAAACTCCAACATGCAAACCCCTGAATCTTCAAAAGAACCCACGAAGCAGCCGGAAACCCTAATTCTGCCTCTGACTAGCCGACAGCACACCGGAGATAGGCTATCAATCACTGGAAAATGTAGGGCTAAAAATGGGGACATTACAAAGCACAAGTTAGGACATATAATTTATTTTACCAACACACCATTTTATTAATGTAAATTACCTTGAAGACCTACTTACCACATGTATTATCAATTAAGCACATCATTCCTTGTTCATCATTTCAGATTGCACATCTTAAGAATAAGACAATTAAATGCATTATCATCTAAAACCATAAACTAGCATAATCAGATGTGACTTCTTATTCTTGATTGGAATTGATCTTTGCCTTGGCTCCTCTTTCCTAGCCTCATTGGAGGAGGGACGCCTTACAGTGGAAAGGGCGCGTGACCAATCTCCAAGTGGATTCCCTCAAGGCTTATTACCATCTTGGGACATCAACATGGGATCGAACTTACCAGCCTTTCCCTCCACAACCATCCTCTCCCTATTGAGTGTTAGCGAAAAGGAGTTTCAGCCCGAAGTCTATTTCTTCAAGGTAATGTCAAGATAGCTCATTAAGACACAATAATTGCTGCAAGTATCATTATTACATAATCGTATATCATATATATATATTCTATATAAAGATCTAATATATAATTATCCCTAATTGATTGGCAATACTCACCTTTGCATGAACATGCATATCATCTATATTTATATGTATTTATTTTATATACATATATATAATAGCAAAATACACAATTATATTAAATAATCATGATGAAGCTTATTAAGAGAGTAACAAATATAAATAACAAAATATATATGCATCTATACTTACAGATAATAACTATGATAAACATAATATGGAGATAATTAATTTAGTTCCTAAAATATATATACATACATATATAATTGCAGACCCTAGTTATGTACCACAGTAATAACAAATATAAATACTAAACATACAGCAACATACACTAATTATAATAAACTTACTACTGTTGCTGCTTATCCCTTGTGATCAGATTTTCAAAGAATCTTTATTAAAATGATTCCTTTTACCAAAATATATTCTTCTTTTTATTCAATGCCCTTCCCTTTCTTATCCCCACTTGTCTTATATCTTCTCACGTTGGAGAAGAGATGTGATTCATGGAGGGGAAGGGTCATGCCTTTTATGTTTGGAGGGACGTGACTTCCCTTTGCTGCCTTTTCATCAGCGATTTCTTTTTGTGATTAATCGTTGACTTTAGTTTGCTGCTGTTAATGTATTTAATATTGGCTTTCTTATATATTATTATTATTATTTATATTTTTGTATATATGTTTTAATATATTTTTTTGTTATTATTTATATTGATTTTACATGTTAAATATATTTATACTTATATGCTGTTATATATATTTGTATTTACATTCTATTCAAATATATATATGTTTATAATTATAATATTATTTTGATGATTATAATTATAATGAATTTGCAAGTATCTTCATATATATATATATTGCTGCTTGCATTTCAATGTTTGGTTTTTTTTCCTTATATTTTAGTAATCATAATTTGGGATTATAGTTTCGGGGACATGACACAAACTAGGAGGACAAAGCAAATAAGGAGGTGAGTCGACCATATCAAATCAGATCAGCTTCTAGTAGATTCTCCCTCCTATGGCGGTTTAGGAAACTTAAGGGGGAAGCAACTAATATTTAATATTTAAAGTTCAAACTTGATCTCCTCCTAGGGCGGCTCAAGGAAGCTTCCAAACTAGAATATTATAATGTTCAAAGGCAATTAGATCATTTCCTAGGGCAGCTTGGAAAACTTAGCCATGAAGTCATGAATATTTTAATGAGGAAAAAGATCTTTCCCCAAGGCCGGCTTAAGTGCCTTAGTGATGAAGGCAACAAATATATTAATGGAATAAAATATGATCTTGGCCTAGGGTGGTTTAAGGTGCCTTAGTCTTGAAGTTACTGAATATTTTAATAGAATCAAATCAGATTCTCCCTTATGGCGGTTTAGGCTGGGTGGCTAGGAGATAAGTATAAAAGCAAGCTTTGTGAAGTCATTTGGCATCCAAAATTTGAGTTGATTTTGCTTAGAGTTTATCTCTTGACTGAAAATTAGTTTCAGTCTAAATCAAGGTGATGACCCCTTGACCTATTGGGCATGGAGATGATCCCATCCCTATTTTGAGAGGTGGACATATTCAGTGTTCATCATTGTGCAAATTTGTGGCCCATGGCCAAATTTATGAAGTTCGATATGAAGATTTTGGTAGAAGAAGCTTTCATTCAAAGCCAATCGGTTTTGGAGGAGACGAGGACAATTTGGCAAGAATACAATTGAGCTGGGAGAATACAAATAAACACAGTGGTATTGTGGGGCATCTTTGAAGGAAGGCGCAGCATGCTAAGGTGAAGATAATCGGCCTTGGTGGAGAATCAAATTATTTAGTGTGGCTGCTACTCCATTACTAGGTTCACCTTATCACATGTATTGATCGCTGTCTCAAGGAAGTAGCATAGCTTTGTAATATTCAGTATCATTGTAGAAGGAGACAACTTGTAAGATTTGATAATGGTGTCAAACTAGGATCATTCCTAGCATTGTAATCTCACTCAAATATCAAAGAGAGGAGTTGTTGGATGGCTACAAATTGTTTGTCATATTGTCAAGTTGCTGTACCTTCATTTTAGTTGCACGTTAAGTGTTTGGTGAATTGCCTAGTTGCTGTAGATGTCATTTCCAGTCATATTCATGCATAGAAAAAGAATATATATACAAAATATATTTCTATTCATTGAATAGTTGTTTGGTATCATTTCAAAGGCATTCTAATTTCATTTGCATACATCAAAACCCATTCAAAGCAAACTAAAACTCAGGACCAGCAAGGCAAGTGTTTGACTAAATTCCTCAAGGCAAAAATCAGAATTTTAAGGGCAGAATTGATCCGGGATGTTACAGTGGTATCAGAGCCACAATCCTGCCAGCCTGAGGGTATATAAAAAAATCAGTTGTTTAAACTTCAGTTGAGTTCAATGGCTAGAATTAAGAATGGAAGATTGTTACCCACCTTCCTACCTACTTCATCGAAGAAGGAAAAGGCACCTAGCTTGGAAAAAATAATGAAGGACCCTGCTCAAACACAGCGGAAGTTTGCTCAGTATGTGCAGTGATATGAAGATTCACTTTCAAGGAAATCTGGGCACAATAAGCTTTCTTCTCCATGTACAAATACAAGTAAGAAATCTCATGCCATGACAACAAATAATGCAATTATGAGCAACTACGAAAGGTATTGCTCCCTACCTAAGGAGATACGCGACCTCCTTTCCTTCACACAATTTTGGGGTGAACCGGATGAGGATGAAGATGCAAATCAATTTGAGACTCCTCATGGATCAGCACCTAATGAGGTTTGGGATGGATTTCTCTCTGAACAAAGTTCCGTCCTAACTTCTTCTGAACAATTTGGTATGTAGGTTGGCATTAGTAACAATGATGGTGTTGATAGTAACCTTGAAAATAACTCAGATTCAAAGTTGCATAATGCTGATTATCAATCTGGAGATGAAGATGAATACCATGATGTTCAAGAAATTGAAGAACCAATTGCGGATGAAGGTAATGAGAGCAAGAGTCCCTTGGTGGGTAACCTAGAGGTCATCATTGATGAGCCTTGTGAGGGGATGCATTCTCCTGATAGTTCTATGGTTGCTTGGAATGCTGCCCCTCTTCTACTAATTGAGGATTGTATTCATGTCATGTGTTGGATGATTTGGATGATTTTATGATTGGAATAAATGCTGCCCTAGCTCCAAATCAGCAAAAGGGAAAAAAAGAAATTGTAGAGGAAGACCTCGAAGAGAGTCAAGTTCTTCAGTGTCAATCACCCACCTCATCCGTTAAATCCAGTGTGGTTCACAAGTCAAATTTGGAGAATCAACTGAAAGTGAGCGAAGATAAGATTGTTGCAGCACTTTTTCATTTTGATAACACTCACAAATTGATAGAAAATCACCTATGGAAGGATCAACTTGAGAGGAGACATAAGGGAGTTGAAGAATCTTCTCATCTAGATTTTCAGGTGATCAAAACAGCAATGAAAGGAATGAAATCAGATTACTTAAATCTACTTTCAGATCGTGATTACCTCCTTGACCTTGCTGCAATCTATTCTGAAGCATTGAAAAGAAAGGAGGAAGAAGTGGATAATCTCTTTTCCGAGCTTATGAAGACTAGGGAAGAATTGGAAGTCACTCAAGTAGCACTTCAAGAAGCTAAAAATCAAAAGGAGCATTGTGTGGAGTTGAATCTAGTTCATTCTACATCAGCACAATCAGAAAATCTGCTTCTTGTAGCAGCCCTTATAGATGGGCAACAAACACATAAGGAGACATGCTCATGTGAAGTTGGTGATAGCTACCATGAGATAAACACCCCATTCGAATTTTCCAAGGAGTGTGTTGCTGATCTCAAATCAGCATTGGAAGACAAGGGGGGCACACCCTATTGGTAATGCAAATCAGTTTCAGCAGATTGCACCTCTTGGTGTAGTTCTTGAGAGTATGTACCTTGAGGGGGAGGTGGTTGCTCAAGCCTTGAGCCAATTTGATAGGATTGACAAATTCATCGAGTATCTCATACAACACCGGCCTAAGGATGGAGTTTCACCAACAAGCTTACAGACCACTAGGCATGCACTAGGAAGGGTTAAAGCAGATTTCTTACAGCTGCTTCCAGATAGAGATCATACCTTCATGCTTGTTGGGGAGCGATATAGAGCTAAACAAGGTGAACCATACTATGTTGTGACTAATGAATCTGATAGTGATGATACAATATCCAGTAATACCAGTAGCTTTACTATCACTGAGGTTATTAATGAAGTTAAGACAAGGATAGAGCATGAGTATGCCTTAGTTGGGTTTGGTATACCACCTGCACTTAATGACGCAAATCTTACATTTCATGCTTCACATCGTGAGTTTCCAAATACATATGGTCAGATTTGGAGTTCTATAGTTGGTTCAATACCTTCGTCAGAATCGGTTGATGCAATCCTTTGTGATTACGCAATGCGTTATGCATACTTTTTAACTTTCAACCCACTTGTTGATAACTTGATGTTACGTTTAACGCATAAAAGTGGGATGAAGGGTTGGTATGAGATGCCTCCTTTTATGGAAGAAACCAAATCCTATAGGTTTTCCAATTTGCCTCTCCAAGATGATTTATATGTGGAGATACAGGATAGAGAGGCAGTGTTGTGTCAGTTGGGTATTCTTCCTGTAGCCAATTTAAAGCAGCAGGATTCCTCAGATTTAGGAGATGATGGATGGCCATTTTGCTTATGGGATCCAGGTGGAGAATTCCCATGGATAGTTATGTTTCAAGGAGTTGATAGCAACTTGAGGATACTCCCTTTGGTGGACTTATGCAACCATGCTTACCCAAACACTCTTGGGGTGTATTCTGACTCACAAACCTGGGATCCAAGAATTTTCATGAGTGATGGTGTATTGTCCAGGGTACAACAACATGACAATGTGGTTGAAATCAGTTATATCAGAGTGGTGCAGCGGATTGGTAGAGCAAAATTACAGAGATTGATTTGGGATCCGGGTGGTTGGCATACAGATGCAGTTGGCAATGGCTTGGTATGCAGGTGTAGATTGTTTGAGGGCAAACAATCCCAGGAAGGGAGGATTGTAATGTCCCCATTCTCGGAGTGACATCATGATGACTAGATTCTAGCTCATCCAGCATTCCCGTGGGTTAGATGGCAAGATAAAGGGAATGATTTTGGCCTTGAGAATCAAATTTTGGTAAGATGTGTTTAGAGAATTAAGAGGGAATTATCCTTAACCCAACAAAGCAAGCAAGGAGGTCTACTTGCAAGTCAAAGCAAGCAAGGAGGTCTATCTGCAAGACCAAGAAAACTAGGAGGACAAAGCAAACAAGGAGGTGAGTCGACCATAGCAAATCAGATCAGCTTCTAGAAGATTCTCCCTCCTATGGCGGTTTAGCAAACTTAAGGGGGAAGCAACCAATATTTAATATTTAAAGATCAAACCTGATCTCCTCCTAGGGCGGCTCAAGGAAGCTTCCAAACTAGAATATTATAATGTTCAAAGGCAATTAGATCCTTTCCTAGGGCAGCTTGGGAAACTTAGCCATGAAGTCATGAATATTTTAATGAGGAAAAATCTGATCTTTCCCCAAGGCCGGCTTAAGTGCCTTAGTGATGAAGGAAATTAATATTTTAATGGAATAAAATATGATCTTGGCCTAGGGTGGTTTAAGGTGCCTTAGTCTTGAAGTTATTGAATATTTTAATAGAATCAAATCAGATTCTCCCTTATGGCTGTTTAGGCTGGGTGGCTAGGAGATAAGTATAAAAGCAATCTTTGTGAAGTCATTTGGCATCCAAAATTTGAGTTGATTTCACATAGAGTTTATCTCTTGACTGAAGATTAGTTTCAGTTTGAATCAAGGTGATGACCCCTTGACCTATTGGGCATGGAGATGATCCCATCCCTATTTTGAGAGGTGGACATATTCAGTGTTCATCATCGTGCAAATTTGTGGCCCATGGCCAAATTTATGAAGTTTGATATGAAGATTTTGGTAGAAGAAGCTTTCAGTCAAAGCCAATCGGTTTTGGAGGAGAAGAGGATGATTTGACAAGAATACAATTGAGCTGGGAGAATACAAATAAACACATTGGTATTGTGGGGCATCCTTGAAGGAAGGCACAACATTCTGAGGTGAAGATAATCGGCCTTGGTGGAGAATCAAATTATTTAGTGTGGCTGCTACTCCATTACCAGGTTCACCTTATCACATGTATTTGCATTCGATGGTTTAACATATTGAAATTAGTGAGGTTGCTATCTTTGTCAGAAGTTTAGCAGTATAAATGCAGTCATTGTAGTTGTTAGTATTGCAGTTGATTAGAAGTCTGATCGATGTCTCAAGGAAGCAGCGTAGCTTTGTAATATTTAGTATCATTGTAGAAGGAGAAGATCTGATAATTTTGTCAAACTAGGATCATTCCTAGCATTGTAATATTGCAGTTGATTAGAAGTCTGATCGATGTCTCAAGGAAGCAGCGTAGCTTTGTAATATTTAGTATCATTGTAGAAGGAGAAGATTTGATAATGTTATCAAAGAGAGGGGTTGTTGGATGGCTACACATTGTTTGTCATATTTTCAAGTTGCTGTACCTTCATTTTAGTTGCACGTTAAGTGTTTGGTGAATTGCCTAGTTGTTGTAGATGTCATTTCCAGTCATATTCATGCATAGAAAAAGAATATATATACATAAGATATTTCTATTCATTGAATAGTTGTTTGGTATCATTTCAAAGGCATTCTGATTTCATTTGCATACATCAAAACCCATTCAAAGCAAACTAAAACTCAGTACCAGCAAGGGAAGTGTTTGTCTAAATTCCTCAAGGAAAAAATCAGAAGTTTAAGGGCAGAGTTGATCCGAGAGCTTACAGATAAACTATTTCACTGCACCATTTATTTGGCATATTTTTGATTGATACTTTATCAACCATCGACTAATTGCCAACACTATCGCCTATCATAGAACCAACACCTCTCATCAATGTCATATACTTCGAGGTTATGTAGCTGAAGGTTAATCATGGTCAGGTGTATCGTGAATAGAGGAATCCATGGTACTTTCCATTGTATGAAATCTCTGATATATATAAATTTTATATTTGCAATATCAAATTTTTGAGTTTTTTGTGACGAAAAGAATATTCTTTATCCAGAATCGAATATTGGTTATTTTATGTGAATGCCAAATGTTTGCAATTGTACTAAACTGAACTTGATATATTGCAATAGTCTATTTGATCTCATTTGAAGTCTAGCATATGCTAGTGTTTGACAAGTGCTTGCATTGTCAAACCAATGGAATAAATCGAAAAACTTTACAGAAGGGGTAAGAGTTATTACATTTGTATCAGTGCTTGGATCCTGGCAGCCTTTGGGTTATATTTCAGACATGTTCATGCAACCAAGTGATAGGCAGAGTAGGTACCCAATACCCAGGATAGATGAACTATTGGATGAGTTTCATGGGGTGGTTTATTTCTTGAAGATTGATCTTCGTTTAGGGTACCACCAGATTAGAGTCCGTGTAGAGGATGTGCATAAGAAAACATTTAGATGTCACTACGGACACTACGAGTTTCGCGTTATGCCTTTCGGTCTTACTAATGTGCCCACAACTTTTTAGTCATGTGTGAATCATATATTTAATAAGTAGTTGCAAAATTTTGTATTGGTTTTGTTAATGAAATCCTAATATATAGTAAGATGTGGGAAGATCACCTCAAGCACATTGATGTGTTAGGCATTATGGAATCACAGTCCTTGTTTGCAAAGGCTTCAAAATGTGGGTTCAGTGTGACTGAAAATTTATATTTAGGACATGTGATTGGAGTTGGTGGGGTTAAGATACACCAGGAGAAAATACAGGCTGTACTTGAGTGGGCACCATTGAGAAACATTTTAGATTTGAGGGTCTTTCTCGGATTATGCAGCTACTTCAGGAGGTTTGTTAAGGGGTTCTCTCAGTTGGCAGCACCTCCCATAGATCTCACTAGGATGGGTGCTTTCAGATGGTCAAATGAGGCTTAGAGTACTTTTGATGGACTCAAGCAGGTGATGAGTTCTTCTCCAATGCTAGCGTTGCCATATTTCTCTCAACTGTTTGTGTTGGAATGTGACTCGTTAGGTGAAGGGATTGGTGTAGTTCTCATGCAAAACAAACATCCCATAGCCTACGAAAGTAGGAAGTTGAGAGAAACAAAACAATTGTATTCCACCTATGACAAGGAAATGCTTGCCATCATGCATGCATTGGAAAAGTTTAGACAATTCTTGGTAGGTGGAAAGTTTGTGGTCAGAATAGATTAGAGTAGTTTGAAATATTTTTAAAGATCAGAAAGATTTGAACGAATACCAATACAAATGGGTAAGAAAAATTTAGGCATGACTTTGACATTGAATATGTCAAAGGGAAAATAAATATTGTGGCAAATGGATTATCCATAAGACGTACCCTTTGGTCTATCTCTGAGATTTCAGCCGATTGGAAGGCTCACTTTGTGGTTGAGTATTCTAATAATTCCTTTGCATGCAAGTTTATGGATGGATAGGTTTAGGATGACAAGTATAAGGTGATTGATGATGTGATTTACTACAAGGATAGGATATTCTTGGTACCTAAATCTGAATTGAAGAGTAAGATTGTGAGAGCTTTTCATGATATGCCCTTAGTAGGACATCCCGAGTTCTTCAAAACTTGTAGGAAGCTTCAAAAGAGATTCTCATGGAAGGGTCTTGTTGATGTGTTTTTCGTGACCGCAACGCAGAATAAAGTTGCCAACGGCTACCCTATCCTCTCTTGATCAAAGTATCCAGCACGCTAAGATTGCGAGAGAGTTCGTGCATTCAACTCCAAGGTTCTTTCAATGCGAATAGTCTCAGTTGGCTCGATGTGATTTGCTAGTATTTCAAGGGGACTTACGGGATTGTTCAACAGCGGAGAAAAGAATTCAAATGCTCGAAAGGTTTCATCTATGAAGCACAGGTTTCCAATTCTAACCAGAAAGTATTGAGTTGAAATGGTGTAAGGTCTAGAGAGTCTAAATCTATTCTAAGTGTGGGATATGGAGCTCAACTTCAGCAAACTCTCAACCAGGCTCTGCTTTGCCTCGCTTCGGACAGCCTCCATAGAACCGGTGCAATCGGTGTTCAAATCACAACTTAGCATGAAAATACCATCACAACGACGCATATAAACATACAAATCATGATCGAAGTTAAGTGCACGATATTCCAGTTGACCACACAAGGCGCATTCACCATCAGGGAACACACTAGTGGTATGCATAGACGAAATTCGCTCAAATTGAAGACCACATTCCACAATTACTATCTACTACTTGCATGAAATTTATTCTACTCTACGCCACTTGAAGTAGAAGGGATGAAGAAACCTCGCTAGCTATCCATAACAAAGACGAATTTCACCATCAATGAAAAGATCTTTTATTATGAAAGTTTTACACAACAATCTCTTGCAAAAGTTTTCAAAGGAAAACTTTCCTTCTTCTTCAACTACACTATCAATCTATACTAAGCTACTTCTAAGTTGTCCCTCTGCTCTATGTCTACTGTCTAACTTCTACTCCTAATTTCTAATCTGTACAAATGAGGGGGACTCCCCCTTTATATAGCTGGCCAAGTCCAACGGACGACTCAAATTACAATCGGCTGGATGGCCCAGATTGTTCCACCTTAGCCCTAAACAAGATTCACCCTAAAAACCGCCACCAAGAGGAGTGGGGTAATAAATGAGCCATTAATGTCCATCATCCTTCTAGAAGATTCCCTCTTTGAAATGCATTCACACTGTTATTTTTCTTGACTGCAGACTTGATCAAATAAATTCGACTACAGGCACATTCTCAATCTAACTTCAAGGTGACAACTTCATTCTTCTGCTTGATGATGATTTTCAACACTTGGGTCTTCATCTTTTCTTTTATCCTGGACTTAGAAATATTTTCTTGTCTTAAACATTCAACACTTAGCCATTTCTTCCAAGTACTTGCTTCATGATTCCAAGTCATTACCGTTTGGTCTCGATGTTCCTCCTGCAAAACAAGCAAGGAGAAGAGCACTAGAACACATCATAATATAAATTCACTTTACTTACCTGATTTTCATGCTCTGATCTTTGAGGTTTGAGCGATCTCTGGAACATTTATTTTATAGCTTTTCAACATTTGCATGCCAACTTGACGCCTTCATCCTAATATTTGAGTTCCACTTTAGCTTCACATTCTCCTCAACACCCTTCAACCTCAGAAATTTATCTTCAGCAACTCATCCACTTCAGAAAATTCTCTTTGAACTCCTTCAACTTCAATGATTCCCCAGTAACTTCAGAAATTTATCTTTGTAATGTCCCCATTTTTAGCACTGCCCTTTTCAGTGATTGATGGCCTATCCTCGGGATGCTGTCGGCTAGTCAGAGGCAGAATTAGGGTTTTCGATTGTTTGGTGGGTTCTCTTGAAGATTCAGGGTTTTGCTTGTTGGAGTTTGGCTGTTTGGATTCTGGATTCCTTCTGGGTTTTCGAAGAGCTTTGCAGAGGTATGACATGCAATTGCGTCGAGCAACCCTTTCCGGACTTACTATTTTTAGTAAGTAATGACGGCTACATCTCAGAGTTTTGGATTTTGGATTGCGGATTCTTTCTGGGTTTTCAAAAAGCTTCGCAATGGTATCGCATGCACTTTGATCCGAGCAACTTTCCAAATTTACTATTTTTAGTAAATTCTATTTCTGACAGTGGTCCTATTGGCTTCAATTCAGTTGGCCTCCTTTTGCAGTCAGTTCAGTTGGTATGGTTGTTTTGGCCTCTTGATGCTTTTTCTAGAGAGATAAGTATTTTAATTAAAATAATGTTATATTTTAATATTATAACCCCTTGACCTAGCTTCAAGACTTTAAGTTGTTCTGAAAAAGGGGACCTCATGGGTGAACGCATCATTAGGAAATATTTTTATATTTCTAAAGTCAATAATTGCTTAAGAGAAATTGGACGCCTACCTTTGGAGAAGTTTATGTTTTATTTTAAAGTGATTTTTATCACTAAAGAAAAGGTACGCCATCTTGAAGGAAGACTTGGTCAAGTCAAAACCCTAAAAGCATCTTGTGGAGTGGGCGCACCTTCTAGAAGCATCTGGAAGTGTCTTCTCAAAATTATAAAAGGGAGCTTTGGGTCTTCCTTTCATTATCTTTTGACTTGAATATTGTTATGCTGTCGAAATGGTGCTGGGACTACTTCGAGGAATGAATGCCTCCTAGCTTGGCTCATCTTCTTGCTTGAAAGATAGCAACTAGTTGAGAGATAGTTTGTAATAGGTTTGTCTTGCATTTTCAGTTGAGTATCTTGCATTTTGGAGTTCTAGTTTGCATTTTTTGTCTCATTTTGGAGTTGTTGAATATCATAGCTGATTGTAAGAATTGCTCATATCTCATGAAATAAAAATATTATTGTTCTGGGCATTGCATAAATCCTTTTCTCTATGTGGGGCGACCATTCTTGCAAAGTTGTAGATTTTTTAATGCTGATTTGGATTTTTAAAAGCAAAATCGCCTCTCTCTCTTGGCCGTACCATTCTGGTCTGCCTGGCAAAGGTTTAGAAAAAAAAATACTTCAATTTGTTAGCTGTTTCTTTGTCCAGTCTTCATTGCCATCATTATAGCTTTCATTTGCATCAAGTCTCATGTCATTCCGGCAAGTATTGAGTGAGTTGTGAGTATTTTGGTGAATTCTAGGGTTGCTGATTGCTTCATTTTAGTTGCTGGTCTGTTATATCAGTCATAGATAAATGCAGATTTGTGAGGAGTTTGAGTCTAGAGAGGTTTGTCAAGCATTGAGGAAGTCTTACAAATTATTGCAGCATTGAAAAGCTTGGATTACTAGGCTTTGGCAAACATTCTAACATATTGTAAGCTGATTAGTAGTACTATCAACAATTCTCCTCTCTATCTTTCTCTTACTTTATTGTACTTCCCGCTGAATAAGTGGAAGAGGCTGGCTTGCCGCCTATTTACATTCTGAGTTGCATTGTAATTCCTTGGTATCTCCGCCTTATGGTAGCTCCATTTCCACCTTGGGATGGAAAGCACATTCTAGGCGTTGAGTTACTTTTAGCATTATCATTTGATTTGTAATTTCCTTTCTTAGTATCTCCGCCTTATGGTAGCTCCATTCCCACCTTGGGTTGGAAAGCACATTCTAGGCGTTGAGCTTACTTTCAGCACTGTACTTCTTTCCAGTTGATACTGACGACCCTCTTGCCATATGACAGCATCATTCTCATCTCGAGATTGAGTGCGCATTCTTGGCAAATAGTTACTTGCAAACTGCTGGTTTGGGTTTGTGCTAACCTTAACGGGTGCTTCTTGGTTGATGTGTTCTTGAAAAAATTGAAAAGTTTGGTCCGGTTCTTTACAATCTTCAACTTCAGAGCAACTTCAGAAATTTATCTTCAGCAGCAGAGCGACTTCAGAAAATTATCTCTTCGAACTCCTTCAACTTCAATGATTCCCCAGTAACTTCAAAAATTTATCTTCAACTTTAGAGCAACTTCAGAAATTTATCTTCAGCAGCAGAGCAACTTCAAAAATTTATCTTCAGAAATTGCAGCCACTTCATAAATTAATCTTCTGTTTTCTTCAACTTCAGAGGTTCTTTATTTTCAGCAACTTGAACTTCAGAAATCTCCAACAACTTTTAGAAATTAATCTTCAGCAACTTCAAGTCGAATTTTCTCCAATAACCTTTAGCCTGCACTGCAACCTCAATCTCAGAGAAAATTCGAACTTCTTCATTTGATGGAGAAAAAAATGAAAAAAACTTCTAGTTTAAATAGGCAAGTCGAATTCTAGAAAGAAGCTACATTTAGCCAATTCTTTTAATGTCCACTACTCCATAGCATGAATTCGAATTTCCCTCTCTTTGACAATTTTAACACTTGTCACTTGGCGGCTGGAATCTTAGAATTTGAAAAGATTGACTTTGATTGGCATACTTTGCATTTAAATTTATTTTGAAAACATTCACTTCAAATTCACTCTTAAAGAAATTTGATTCACCAACTGAAGCTCCAGCATTTTAATTTTATTCACCTCTGACTTTGGAAAATTCATCTCACGAAGAATCATCTAGGTAACCCATTTTAAATTCATCCTCTGAAGCATTTTACCTTTGAAAACACATTTTATTCACTTTTCCTTAGAAGAAATTTTAAATTTTCCTTAGGAAAATTCATTATTTCAAGTGTCGATTAAAATCTCCATCTTGGAAGTCTCAGCGAAGTGCAAAAGATATTAAAATCCATTCCTTGTCGAAGATCTTCAATACCCAGAAGAAAATTCCCCTCAGAACCTGTTGAATTCATGTGTCTCCAAACGAAGGGGTTCATTTAATTTTTTAAATTTCAAACCTTAGAAAATGTATTTTCATCAAATTTAATCCATTTCTTCAACTCCAGGCGCATTCCTTGCTCTGACTTGAAATTTTTTAATTATCCCTGTGAAGCTGACATTTTCTAATTTCTTCTTGCCAATTTTTACTCATGTCTTAGCATATTTTAATACCCCCTCAAACTCAGGCGTATTTTCCTAAGGTGATATTATATTTAAATGTTAATACTTAGGAAAAATATTTCATCACTTTGCATGGGCGCACATTCTTCTTCCAACATCTTTGGGCGCATACATGCTAAAATGGACCCACTCCTAACTCCTTGGAATCTCCCTTTTCTTCATATGGCGGATTTAAAAGGTCTTAATGCCACTTGTCCTTTTCTTCATGCACACGCCTTGCATGGATACCTTTGCATGGAGACGCTTTGTCTTCATATGCCACTTGTCCCTTTTATGTATTTAGCGCCTTTTGCTTGCTTTGACCCTTCCTCTTTGCATGGGCGCCTATAGAGGAGTCTTCTTTAAATTTCATCAACCTCTTTCTGGTCAAAGGCGCATATGACTGGCTAAGCTTCCATTTCATCAAACTTAGAAGAATTTTCATTTCCCTTGGGCACATTTGGAAGGGTGAGGTTTTAATTTGAAACACTTAGAAAATTTAACCACCACCCTCAACATTCAAGATGCCTAGGAGGGGGCCCACTTCAAATTTTAAACACTTAAGATATTCTTTGAACTCCTCATGCAAGGCAAGGCGCATTTCATGGGTGATACTTTCACTTTTTGACATTTAGTATATTTTCCCAAGCTATCTCTACTACTAGGGCGCATTTAGGGTTTTGAGGTTTCAATTCCCACTTACTTAGAATATTTTAAGCACTTCTTCCATGATGGTGCATTTGGAGGGGCCTGCTTTTAGTTTTGAAAACTTAGAATATTTTTCCAACTTCAACTCACTTCAAGGGCGCATATGATACCTTGGGTTTTCAATTTTCAAGACTTAGCATATTTTCAAACTCACTCTTCCACTTCAAGGGCGCATTTAAGGTGGCCTCCTTCAAATTTCCAACACTTAGATATTTTCATCCAATTTTTCCAGACAAAGCAAGGCGCATTTGGGCCTTTGAGCTTTCAATTTCCAGACTTAGACAAATTTTCCAACTTCAACCTCCTCTCACTTCAGCTTC
This sequence comes from Sequoia sempervirens, assembly GCA_007258455.2. NCBI lineage: Eukaryota > Viridiplantae > Streptophyta > Pinopsida > Cupressales > Cupressaceae > Sequoia > Sequoia sempervirens. The sequence continues at coordinate 23,534 of VDFB02008411.1, forward strand.
AAGGGCGCATTTCACCATGGGAGCTTTCAATTTATCAACACTTAGAAGGATTTTTACCCATCTTCAGCTTCTCAAGGCGGATTTTGATGCTGGGCTTCAAATTTTCTCAGACTCAGTGAATTTTATATTTTTCGCCTGATTTGGGGTGACTTGTTCATGCTGACCCCAGCTCGCCCTAACTTTCTATTTTTAGAAAGTTTCTCAAATTTTGCATTTCGAATTGGTTTTTAGCTCCAGAAGACCTGTTTTTGCTGTGTTTCAAACCTCGGGACTTGATTGAGATACTAACACTTGATGATTGCATGCACCTGCTAAAAATAGTAAGTACTTGATTTTCAAGCCTTTGCAATTCCGTTTGATTTGAAATTCGCTCCATGGGGTCCTCATCATTTGTTTAAACTGTTCACACTACAACCCTGTGCTGACCTGCTATTTTTAGCCTGTTTCAAGAATGCCTTACTATAAATAGTAAGTGCTCCGATTACCTTCAAATTTTATCGGTGGATAGCTTGAAAGATGCTGATCGCGATGGGATATACCAGTTTTCAAAAATTTTGACCTTTTACCCCTCATTTTGGGTCTCGAAGCTGGAAACCCTAATTTGACCTGCATGCATATCAAATGACCTCTGTTTGACCTTGTTTCTGTTGCCTGCCAATCAGTTTGTGATTCTGAAGTGCTGGAAGGGGGCCCAAGTGAACCTGCTAAAAATAGTAAGTCTCTGAATATTGATCACCTTGATTTGCATGTCACACCATTGCGTAGCTCTCGAAAAACCCATAAAGAATATGCAGACATGCAAAGGAAACCCTGACATAAAACCCTAAAAATAGCCTCTGAAGGCTGAACTCTGAAAGTTATCATCTCGCTTTGCATGTTATACCGTCGCGAAGGTCTCAGAAAACCCAGAAGGAATCCTCAGACATGCGTTGAAAAATTCTTCATATAAACCCTGAAATCTGCTCCGGAAGTTGAACTGCTAAAAATAACAAGTTGTCCGTTTTAGCTCAAATTTTTCCAGTGAGCAACTTGATGTGCTTTGGATGCAACATGACTAAAAGAACTTCAGTAATGTTGAGAGAACGCCCTGAATTGCACACTTACTAAAAATAGTAAGTTGCCAAAATCTGATGAAATTTTGTTGAGAGCTTGCTGGAAGCACACTGACAACAACGTTAGCCGCAGTTTTCAATTTATTCACTCTATTAAACTTCAGATTGACCAGAAAAGTGCAAACCCTAATTCTACAGACTTGGCCAAAATCTCACATTAGACGGGCACACCACGAAAGACAGACAACAGAAAAGGGACAGAAAGAGAGAGAGAGACAACAGGAAAACTAACTAAAATCAAGCCAAAAGTTTGAGACGAAGCAAAAATTAGGGGGTCCCCATTTGCAATGGGGCGATGTGTGAAAACGGTCACAACAGGTCTCAAGAGTGATGTCTTGCATTATGTTAGAGAGTGCATGACTTGTTAGCAAAACAAGTCAGAACATACCTTTCTTGCTGGTTTTCTACAACCATTGCCGATTTCAGAGTAGAAGTTGGAGAGCATATCGATGGACTTTGTTATAGGTCTTCCAAAAGTCCAAAAAAGAGATTGCATATATGTAATGGTTTATATTTAGAAAGTATGCACACTTCTTTGCTATTCCTTTTGATTATAAGGCACATCAGGTAGCTTTTTTTTTCGGGAGGTATTCAGGCTTTATGGGCTTTTGAAAAACATTGTTAGCGACGGGGACAACCAATTCCTTAGTGTTTTTTGCCAGGAGCTATTCAAATTGGTTGGCATCAAGTTGTCTCCAAGCACCAGCTACCATCCACAAAAGAATGGTCAAACAAAGATTGTGAACAGTAGGTGGAAGCTTATTTGCGCAATTATGTAGTAGGGCATCAGAAGGCTTGGGTCAAATGGCTTTATTTAGAACACTGCTATAATACTACATACCACATGTCAATCGGTATGTCGCCTTTCAAGACCTTGTATGGATATGACATGTCTCTTGTAGATAGCCTTTGATGACAACAAAGCTCTAAACGAAAGGGAATTGATGCAGAATAATCAAGATATTCTGAAGGCAGTTGAGGGTGATTTGCAGTTTGGTCAAAATCAACAAAAAACATATGTGGATAAACAAGAAATAAAAATAAATTTTGAGGTGGGTGATTTAGTTTTCTTGCGCTTACAACCATACAAGCAATCTAGTTTGAAAAAAAGTGGTGCAAAAAAATTGAAGCCTCAGTTCTATGGGCCCTACAGGATTGTAAGAAGGGTTGGAGAGGTAGCATATGAATTGGAGTTGCCTAAAGGTAGCAAAATTCATAATTTATTTCATGTTTCTTCAAAAAGGCGATTGGACAACATACTACTCTATCTCCAGAGCTTCCACCTTTAGACATAGAAGGCAAGTCGATATTGGTTCCTGATGCTATTCTAGATGTTCGGGAGCGCAGTTTGAGAAATAGGGTGATTAAGGAATATTTGATCAGGTGGAGAGATTTACCTCTTGAGGACACTACATGGGAAGGAGAGTAGATATTGTAGCATCTTGGTTTGCAGTCGCTTGAGGGAAAGCAATGCTAGGAAGGGAGGATTGTAATGTCCCGACTTCTGAGTAGTCACCAACCACTAAATTAATTTAATTAATTAAATATTAAATTGTCCTAAAGTAATATTGTGGACATTTATATTTAATTAATTAATTAATGTTAAAAGTGACTTTATTAATTAAATGTGCTTAATTATTAAATAAAGTGACTTTTACATTATTAGAACATTTATGAAGGGGGAAGTATAAAAGGAAGTTGAAAAAAGAGTTAATCATCTTTTGGAGAATTTATTGTTAGGCACAAAATTTGAGAGCACAACTTTCAAGAAATATGAGGACGAAAACCCTCGAATTGTGGATTGAACGAAAACCCAACTCCATGAGCAGGTGGATTGATCTTGGAATTCACACAGGGATTGAAATGACAACTAATTGACTTTGTGGAAATTCAGACAGTCTGCTTTACAGACGAGTTTCGAGTATTTATGAGGTTTTTAGATAATTAAATTTGCAAAGTGTTGCGTTTTAGAGAAATGAATATAATAAGCAGTGGAAACTATAAATTATTGCAAATCTCTTGAAATATCATGAATAAATGAGTTGGAGTTTTGATATATAAATGCTTGCATACTTAGCTCCAAACCTACGGCCTATAAAGGGTAGAAATATTCAATATTATATTTGCCATCATAAGGGACAAAATATAGGATTGGGAGCAGCTTTGTATAACATGGTGCAGCATATTAATATTTGGAATTGTTGACGTGGGTTTTGAGACCGCACCAACACAGAATAAAGTTTCCCAATGGATACTCTATCCTCTCTTGAACAAAGTTTCCCAATGGATACTCTATCCTCTCTTGAACAAAGTTTCCTGCATGCTAAGATTGCGAGATAGATCATACATTTAACTCCAAGGTTCTGAAATCCTTGGAACACCCTGTTGATGTGGTTTTTGTGACCATACCAAACAGCAGAACAAAATAGTCCGAAGGCTACTACATTTTCTCTTGATCAAAGTATTCCGTGCGCTAAGATTGCAAGAAAGTTCGCACATTCAACTCCAAGGTTCCTTTAATGCGAATAGACCCAGTTCGGTTGATGTGTATTTGCTGTGTTCTTACGAGGGGACTTACACAATTGTTCAGATTTCTTGCAGTTAGCGGCTAATGTATGATTTTGAAGGGGAATTCTCGCGTATGATTTGGCAATATAGCTTGTTTTCCTAAAACTAATTAGAAATGTACGGAAAGTAAAAGGGTATAGGGCCTAAGAAACTTATATTCTACTCTAAATGCAAGATATATGGGACTCTGTTTTGGCAGACTTCAACCAAATTTCACCTAGCCTCACGTCGGACAGCTTCAGCGAAATCAGTGCAATATTCAAAGGGGCAACGAAAGATGTTCAAATTATGATTTAGCATACATACACCATCACAATGAGGCATATAAGTATATAAACCACAACCGAAGTTAGATTCAAGATAATCTCCAGTTGACCACGCAAGGCAAACTTATCATCAACAAGTTGCTAGTGGTATGGAATAAAGAAGCTACCTCAACAAAATACCACACATCAAAGTAAACTACTTGCATGAAATTAAGCTACTTGGATTCGAAAGGAAGAAGAGACCTTGCTAGCTATTCATGACAAGACGAATTCCACCATCAATGAAAAGATCAATTATCATAAAAAGTGTTACACAACAATCTCCTCAAAAGTTTTCAAAGGGAAAACTTTCTTTCTCTTCCACACTATGCTAAGCAAAATGACTACTATGCAATCTCTCCAATCTCTAGCTCTAATGCTAATGCCTGATCTAATTTCTAATTCTAATGAATACAAATGAGGGGGACTCCCCCTTTATATAGCTAGCCAAGTCCCAAAAGACGGCTAGGGTTACAATCAATAGAGTGGCCAGAATCGTGCCACCTCAGCCCTAACCCTAAAAACTGCTAGAATAGGGAGTGGTACATTAAATGAATCAAAGATTCCCACTCACTCCCATAAATAGCAAATGCAATAAATGCCCATATTCAGTCCTCTAGAAGATCCTCGTCGATGTAGTGCGTTCCCTTGCCTCTCTCTTTGCCAACTCAACAAATCTGCCAAGTGCGGCCTCAACCTCTGGTGAAATGGGGTGGAACACAATCTAGCTGAAACTCTATCTGTGGAATGTTCATGCAAGATTTTCTCCAAAGCAGCTAAGGAGTCCTGCGTGTTCTGGATCAAAGTGGAGAAAGTAGAAGTATTCTCGAAATCATCCTGTACAAAGGTCTTAACATCTGCAAAGAAAGGCACCAGCAAACCCCTCAAATTATCAACACTTATCTCATCTGGATTCAGCCGCCTAGCAAATATAGCCTCAAAGGTATTCTGAACTCCATCTATAATATTGGCCATAGCCTTATGTACTCTAGCTGAATCCGCCTGTGCCGCATCGAAGAAACCACGCCCCGTGATAGCCAAAGAATACCACCTAGAGAAATCATATCGGTCATTCTCCTAAATGACACCTCCATCAATCAGCACTCGCAATGGCACATGCCTCAATACCTCAAGACGCTGGATCACCTTACTCTGATAGATAGAGGCATCGCCCCAAGCATGATCCACTGCATCTATCCGTGTCAAAATACTAGAGGCCTGCTGAAAGGCAGAGGCAAGGTCCTCCATAAATTTCTCTGTCTCAGCACGAACTCCTGTGACCCATTTATCTGCTTCTTGTGCCATCCTTCCCAACTCTACTAAGTCGCTAATCGACTCTCTAGGAATATCGGCTGGAGGCTCTATCACTGGTACATCCTGCCCTCGAGAACGAGACAACTGCTGAACATATCCTATTAAAGCTTTGTGTTCTCTCTTCAACTTCTTATACTCCCCTTCTTTCTTGAATAATCTATCCTTGAGGGCAAGGAAGGAGTTATCACACTCCTCAACAATCTGTGCGCCAGTAGGGCGTCCCAAATCCAAAGTGGTGACCACATAATTCTCAGGAACTGCTTCATTCCGGTCACACTCAACTCGTGGTACAGCTACATGAAGGGTGCGAGAGCCATCCTCCTCAGTGGAGATCTTCAAAAATTTTCTAGCTTTCTTCTTCTGTGGAGGGGCACTGATCCGGTTCAAGAACTCCTCCATCTCAATTGCTGGATCAATTTCCTCACTAGGGCTTCTTCTCATTCTATCTTTAAGCCAATCGGGCACATCATACTGTATGTCAAAGGGCTGCTGCTCCTGTGCCTCGACTTCTCTAACTTGCTCAACCTCTACATCATTCTGGCGAGGCTCATCGTCCTCAAGTGGCTGAGTATCACCTGATACTATATCATCATCATCATTCATGGCCACATCTAACTCCTGCTGAAACTGAGGGTTAGTAATAGTCCCCTCATCATCCTGCTGATCAATCCTAACAGGTGCGTTGACACTCTGGCCAACTGACTCTCTCCGTGGAGGCTGAATATCATCCTGTACTGCCTGCACCTGATTCAATGCAATCCTCTGATCAGCAAATAAGGATACCTCCTGTATACTTGGAGAACGTGTCTCCAATGGTGTCGCAACTGTAACTCGTGGAGGCTCTGGCTGAATAGGCTCCTGTCGAACTATTTCCTTCTTCCTGGACTCTGGGCCTCGTGTGATCTGCTTCTTCCTACCAGTGGTGGGCGTCCTGTGATCTCCCATCAAATTGTAAGTCAAGGCAATTGACCTACTCTTTAGCCTGTTCACCCGTCTATCAACCCATGCTCTGGTAAACGTCATGACTGGGATAGAGAGAGTATCTAAATCTGCAACCTCGGGCTCTGACCAATCCACGGGTGGAAGTGGAGTATCTCGAACAGCTGCATAATCCGGATGGACTACATCCATATCCTCATTGACCTGGTCCGGAACTGGCACAACCTCACACTCCCTGATCAGAGTAATAGGCAACCGAGAAAACATTCTTTTCCTTACTTCAATTTCATCAACTGCATCAGCCCAATAATCCTCTATGGTGGCCTTATGTTTGAATTCTTCTGACAACACCCACTTGATGTTATGATGCGGGTCATAGTGTTGTCGACTTATGTGATATGAGAAATGATAAAACTGAAGCTCACTTTCGGCCTCTCTAGCTGCCTGTATTGAGGGACACACCTCATCTGAGTTGCCCATTACAATTGGAAATTCTATCCCTCCCTTTTTCTTTTTCTTCTGGATTTTATCAAAGGCCAGCAACTGCCTAGATATCTCTAGCATCAATATTCTATCTGTCGGGTACTTAGGCAGCCTATAAGAGTATGATGAGAAACCTTGCAGCCTAACATAAGAGAATCTCGAAAACTGTATGAACCAGCACCCATACCTCTCAATCAGCTCTTGGGCTTCTCTCGAGATTCTGTGATGTAACCGCTCTTGAAGTAGCCTCGTGATATACATGGTGAAGGCATCGTTGACACGCGTGTAGTGGGTTGTGCTTGCTAGATGCAACTGTAAACAGGCATCATATATTTTAAACTGGTGGGAGCCACAACCAATAGGTTCCTTATAACAGATCCCCCTGTACTTCGTCATCCGTGCCAACATGTAGATAATGTAGGAGCTCATGTAAAATGTCTTCGTTCTCCTCAAGCTCAGGAGCTGCTCATGTAGATTATCGCTGATCATCTCGGCCCAATTAACATAATCTTTCCCTTCCAGCACCAGGTTGGTGTAATAATAAAACATCCAAGGCTCAAAAATAAATGACTGTGCGCAGCCACCAACCCGACTCAGCATCATAATGAGGTCACAGTACTCTTGCTTCAAATCCTCCGCTATGATTTGCTTGGGCAACTTCGTTCGAGAAGGCTTAGGAGTGCTCATCTAGTGGGTGTTAATTGTATCCATGCATCGCTCAAAAGCAGAAGCATACATACGCTCAGCTCATTCTCTGGACTTGTAGATCATATTTCTGTGCACCGGGATCCCGAAAGCTTCACCAATGGCTTCCGGAGTAAGATTGGCAAGCACTTGGCCATCAGGTGACATGATCGATCGGTGTTCTTTCTCATAGTAATTGGCGCACTCCATCATCAGCTCCGAGCATTGAATGGCTGGTGGAAAACCAGCAGCTGCATATAACCCACTTCGAATAATATTGTGTGAAGTAGTTGAAGGCTGATGACTTCCAATTACAAACATTCTGTTCTTGAAGGCCTCGAGGTTGACGGAGCCCAGGTTGGTGTCTGTCAACTTGCCCAACTTTGAAATGAATTTCGACTCTGGCATGAATGTTTTGCTCAGTCTCTTGATCACTGCTTGTCTTGAGGCACCATTGTCCTTTCTAGTTGTCCTCGCTTCAGCCATCTGCAAACAATAACATCCATCAGCAATTTAATTCATAAAAATAAGATATGACATTGTGTAGGGGCTGCAGTCAACTTCTAGAAGCTGCAATAACTCTCGTGTTTGCAAACCTCAGCTTCTTTTCTTGAATTCCAACACTTAGAACAGATTTCTAAGTAGACTTTGATGGCTTCACTTCAATATCCTCAATCAGCAATTTGAACTTCTATAACTTCGTATCAGCAATCAGCAAGTTCACACTTCAAAAACCTTCAGCAACTTACTTCACTTAAAGGCGTCTCTTTCACTGGCAACTTCCACTAAGCTCAATCAAGATAAGCTCTAACAATCAGCAAGCTCAAGTTCAAACTCTTAGCAATCAGCAAACTCGAGTCTTCAACCAGCAAATGCGCACCTTCTTGTCTTCAGATTTTGAAAGGTTCAGCAAGCTTAAATCGTACCTCTCAGCACAAGCAACTTCAATCTTCAACAAATACTTCTTTAACCAGCAAGGGCGTACCTCTCCAGCAACTCAAGGCGTCCCCTTTTCAACTCAGCAACATTCAAATTTCAAACTCTTCAAGCAACAACTCACTGCAACACTTCACTCTCAGAGCAAATTCGACTTCTTCAGCTGTGAAAATAAGTGAGAAACATCTTCATTTTATAGCTAAAACTCGAATTCTAGAAGAAGCTAATTTTAGCCAGTGCAATTAAACTCCACTACTCCACTTCAAGAATTCGAATTTTCCCTCTCTGGTGTTTCTGACACTTGTCTGCAGTCATCGGGAATCTTATTCTTCTAGAAACTTGACTTTGACTGGCGTTTTTGAATTTATTTTTGAAAATTTAATTTAATTCATCCTTTTTAATCCACCAGCCGGAGCTCTGTCACTTGAATTCGAATTTAACTCCTCTGTTCTGAAAAATTCATCCTCGAAGAATTCAATCAAAATTATCTAGGCAACTCATCTCGAACCCATCATTCAAAGAAAATTCATCTTGAAAGCACATTTTATTCATCTTTGCCTTAGAAAATTTAAAATTCTCCCTTAGGAAAATTCACAATTTGAGCACTGATTAAATTTTTCACTGAAAAAGTGTCAGCGAAGCCTGGAAGACTTGGAAATCCATCTATCAACACGAACGCCCAGTACCCAGAAGAGAATTTTCTTCAGAACGCTTCGAATCCATGGGTACCCAACGAACGGGTTCATTTAATTTTTTTGAATTTGAACCTTAGAAAAAAAATATTATTTTCACCATTTTAAATTGATCCTTCGCCTGTGATCACTCTGTGTTGCTCTGACTGAAGAACTTGAATCATCTTGCGTTATCATTCGCCCCTGACTCCATCACTGAGAAAATTTGCTCGTGCTTCGGAAAACTTCATCACTTTGAGTTCTAGGCGTATTTTCCAAAGAGAGAAAATATTTGTGCCTTAGAAAAATATTTTAAATCATCACTTGCACTCTTGAAAAATTTCCCTTAGAAAATTCTATTTATTTGCCAGTGGAGGAGGATTTTTTTTTTTATCAACTTCATTTAGAAAAAATTTATTCTCGGAGGCGCCTTGTACATTTTATCTTCACTTCACCCCATATCACTCCACACTTAGGAAATATTCCAACGCCTTCAAGATATTTTAAAATCACCTTAGGCGCCTAACATACCTGGGAGAATTTTAAAATTACGCCCTAGCCACTTTGCCTTCACCACCTTGCACATTAGACTTGAAGAGGAAAAAAAAAAAATCTCGTCCTAGCATTTTACTCTCAACACTTCACACGCCTAGCATTTTCTAACACCTTATAACTCCCTCACTCTAGGCGCATATAGCATTTGATGGAGGAAAAAATAAAATCACACCTAGGGAAGCATCTTCAACACCTTAGGCCTTGGGCGCATTTAGCACAAGATGAAGGAAAGCGCCTAGCATTTACCACCTTTACCACGCCTTAGAAAATATTTTCACCCCATTTACTACCTTTAATCACTTTTCACACCCTCAACTTGGGCGCATTTCAGCTATGCAAGAGGATGACCCTTCGTATTCCACCCTTTTGTCTTTACTTGAGCTCATTTGGGCGCATTTTAGACTTGATGAAGGATAAAAACTTTGACCTTGTTGACCTTCTCCTTGCTTTGGTTGCATTTCCATGCATGTGAAGGACGAAATTGTTGACTTGTTGACTTTTCTTTCACCCTGGGCGCATTTTGATGTGTCTAGTGGATGAAACTTTCTCCAACGTCCTTGGGTGACTCTTCACCTTCTTTTTTTTTGTCCTGGCATGCATGCACTTGGGCGCATTTTGCCATGTCTAGTGGATGAAACTTTTCAAACGCCTTGGAGTGACTCTTCGCCTTCCATTTTTCGTCTTGACATGCATGCATTTGGGCGCATTTTGCCCATGGAGGATTAAAAGCTTTGACCATTTTGACTTCTTTGTCTTTGGGCGCATTTCACCCCTGCTACATGAGAAGGATGGTGCATTTTGGGGGTGGTGGAGGATGAGTTCTTGCCTTAGAAACTTTTTTCAAAATCAATCCTCAAGGTGGGCGCATTTTGCTAGGCCTGCAGGATGAACTTCATTGACTTTCTTTGACTTCTGGTGCCTTGGGCGCATCTGGACCCCTGAGCAGGATGAACGCCACACTTAGAAATTTTCCATGCTTTCTTACTCACCTGGCGCATTTGCTGTGTCTTCTGGATGAAGTTCCAGACTTAGACAAATTTTCATCATCTCTTGCCAGCTAACGTGCTCGCTATTTATAGTAAGTTCTTTGAATTTGCATCTCTGAAGCTTGGAACGACTTGAAATTTTACACACCGCATCCTTATCACCTCATTGTCCTGTGGACACTGCCGTTTTTAGTCACCCTACTATTTTTAGCATGTTTCTGAGGGTGGTTTACTATAAATAGTAAACTCATGTTTCTGATAGCTCCCATGCTCCGATCGAGTTGAAATTTGGATGAGGCGCTCCTCACCACGTGACCTATTGGCTGACATTGACGCATGCAGTCAATTTACTATTTTTAGCCAGTTTCCAAATTGACTTACTATAAATAGTAAGTGCTCCGTTTGACTTGAAATTTCACCAGCAGATAGCCTGAAGGACGCTGATCGCGGTGGTTTACACCGGTTTTCGAAAATTTTGACTTTTTACGCCTATTTTTAGGCTCCGAAGTTGGAAACCCTAATTCGCTCTACATGCGCATCAAATGATCTCTGTTTGCTCTCGTTTCTGTGGCATTGCGATCAGCTCGTGAATATGGACTGCTGGGAAGTGGCTGCCGGGACACATCTGCTAAAAATAGCAAGTTTCTTACTGAGTGAGTATCTCAGTTTGCATGTCGCACCATCGCGAAGCTCTCGAAAAACCCATCAGGAATCACCCGACATGCAAAAGAAACCCTGACATGCAAACCCTAAAAATAGCCTCGGAAGGCTGAACTTTGAAAGTAGTCGTCTCGTTTTGCATGTTATATCATCGCAAAGGTCTCGAAAAACCCAGAAGGAATATGCCAACATGCAAAGAAAAACTCTGCATCTGAGCCCTGAAATTTGTGCCGGAAGCCGAACTGCTAAAAATAGTAAGTTGTCCGTTTTCGCTCAAATTTTGCACGCGAGCAGTCTGATGTGCTCTGAGTATTGTGTGATTGTCGGAATCTCAAAATAGCTGACAAATTGCCCTGAATTTCACACTTACTAAAAATAGTAAGTACCTTAGAATTTGATGAAAATCTGCTGGAAGCGTGCTGGAAGCACACTGACAACAACATTAAGTTCAATTTTCAATTTACTGACTTTACTTGACCTCAAGGTGGCTTCAAAACCCTAATTCTAGACTTGGTCAGTTTCACATTTAAACTCACTGACGGGCGCAACCCCTCGAAAGGCGGTCATCAGAAAAGAGACAGAGCGAGAGAGAGAGAGAAGAAAACCCAAGCCAAAAGACCGGAACGGAGCAAAAATTTAGGGGGTCCCCATCTTGAATGGGGCGATGTGTGAAAAGGTCACAACACACCCTCAGTTGGTTTGATGTGAATTGCTGTTTTCTTACGAGGGGACTTACACAATTGTTTAGGATACTTGCAGTAAACAACAAATATATGCTTTGGAGGGGATTTTCGTGCAAATGATTTGGCCCTGAAGTGCGAGTTTCCTAAAGTTAACCAGAAATGTGCAGAAAGTAAATGAGTGTAGGGCCTAAAAAACTTATATTCTATTCTAAATGCAAGATATGGGGAGCTTGATTTCAGCAGACTTCAACCGAATTTCACCTAGCCTCACGTCGGACAGCTTCAGTAAAATTGGTGCAATCTTCAAAGGGATAGCATGAGATATTCAGATTACAAATTAGCATACATGTACCATCAAGACGAGGCATACAAGCATACAAATCGCAATCGAAGTTAAATTCAAGATGATTTCCAGTCGACCACGCAAGGCGAGCTTGTCATCAACAAGTTGCTAGTGGTATGGAATGAAACGAAGTTGCTTCAATAAAACACCACACATTTAAAGTAAACTACTTGCATGAAATGAAAATTATGCTACTTTATGCTACTTGGATCCGAAAGGATGAAGAGACCTTGCTAGCTATCCATGACAAAGAAGAATTCCACCATCAATGAAAAGATCTATTATCATGAAAGTTTTACACAACAATCTCCACAAAAGTTTTCAAAGGGAAAACTTTCTTTCTTCTCCACACTATGCTATACTATCAAACAAAATGCCTCTACTCTGATCTCCAATCTCTAGTCTAATCTGATGTCTAATTTCTAATTCCTAATGAGGTACAAATGAGGGGGACTCCCCCTTTTATAGTTGGCCAAGTCCAACGGACGGCTCAGATTACAATCAAAAGAGTGGCTAAGATTAAGCCACCTCAGCCCTAACCCTAAAAACCACCAGAATGGGGAGTGGTGTAATAAATGAGCAAAGATTCCCACTCACTCCCAAAAATAGTAAAGGCAATTAATGCCCACAATCAGTCTTCTAGAGGATCCTCGTCCAGTAGTGCATTCCCGTTCTCCTTCTCTCTGGCTGCAAACTCAATGAACCTGCCAAGTACAACCTCAACCTCCTGAACTGAAATCGGTGGAATGCAATCAAGCTGGAACTCTAACACAGTGACTGATGTCTCATGTCGTGTACAAGATTTTCTCCAAGCAACTAAGGAATCCTGCGTGCTCTGGATCAAGTTGGAGAAAGTAGAGGTGTTCTCAAAGTCATCTTGTATGAAGGTCTTCACCTCTGAAAAGAAAGGCACCAGCCTACCCCTCAAATTATCAGCAGTCACCTCATCTGGATTCAACCGCCTAGAAAATATGGCCTCGAAAGTATTCTGAGCTCCATCAATGATATTGGCCATAGCCTTTCGTACTCTAGTCGAATCCGCCTGTGCTGCGTCGAAGAAACCACGTCCCGTGATTGCTGAAGAATACCATCTAGAAAAGTCATACCTGTCGTTCTCTGGAATGACTCCTCCATCAATCAACAACCGCAAAGGAACATGTCTCAATGCCTCAAGACGCAGAATTACTTTGCTTTGATAAACAAAAGCATCTCCCCAGGCCTGATCAACTGCCTCCATTCGTGCCAAAATACCGGAAGCCTGCTGAAAAGCAAGAGCAAGGTCCTCCATAAACTTTTCTGTCTCAGCACGAACTCCTGTAACCCACTTGTTTGCCTCTTGTTCCATCTTCCCCAACTCCAACAAGCCACTAATCGACTCTCTAGGTATCTCAGGTGGAAGCTCTATCACTGGAATTTCCTGCCCACGAGGACGAGACAACTGTTGCACATATCCAATCAAAGCCTTATGCTCTCTTTTCAATTTCTTATACTTTCCTTCCTTTTTAAATAACCTGTCCTTGAGGGCGAGGTAGGAGTTATCACACTCCTCTACAATCTGTGCACCTGTGGGGCGTCCTAACTCCAATGTTGTGACCACATAATTTTCTGGTACTGCTTCATCTTGGTCACAATCAACCTGAGGCACTGCCACGTGAAGAGTGCGAGAGCCATCCTCCTCAGTGGATATCTTTGAAAACTTTCGTGCTCTCTTCTTCTGTGGAGGCACACTAATCCTGTTCAAAAACTCTTCCATTTCAACTGCTGGATCAATCTCTTTGCTGGGGCTCCTTCTCATCCTATCTCTGAGCCAATCAGGTATTGTATACTGTATATCAAATGGCTGCTGTTCTTGTGCCTCTACTTCGACTTGTTCAACTTCTACATCATTCGGTGAGGCTCATCGTCCTCAAGTGGCTGAGTATCTCCTGAAATTATATCATCATCATCCTCCAAAGCCGTCTCTAACCTTTGCTGAAACTGAGGGTCAGTGAGTCCCCTCATCGTCTACTGGTCATCTCTACGAGGTGCGTTGACGCTATGGCCAACTGACTCTCTCCGTGGAGGCTGATTATTTTCCTGTACTACTTGCATCTGATTCAATGCATTTCTTTGATCAGCAAACAAGGAAACCTCCTGTATACTTGGAGAACGTGTCTCCAATGGCGTGGGTAACTCGTGGAGGCTCCGGCCGAACAAGCTCCTGCCGAACTGGCTCTTTCCTTCTAGACTCCGGACCTCGTGTGATTTGTTTCTTTCTGCCGGTGGTGCGTGTCCTGTGATCTCCCATCAAATTGTAAGTCAAAGCAATCGACCTACTCTTCAATCTGCTCACACGCCTGTCAACCCATGCTCTAGTGAATGTCAAGACCGGAATGGAAAGCGTGTCCAAGTTAGCAACCTCTGGTTCTGACCAATCCGGGAGTGGAAGTGGAGTATCTCTTACTGCTGCATAATCTGGATGGACAACGTCCATGTCCTCATTTACCTGGTCTGGTACCGGAACAACTTCACACTCCCTGATCATATTTATCGGCAACCAAGAGAACATTCTTTTCCTGACCTCAGCCTCGTCCGACGCATTAGCCCAATAATCCTCAATATTTGCTTTATGTTTAAATTCTTCTGACAGTACCCATTTGATGTTGTTATGCGGATCATAGTGCTGTCGGCTGGTGTGATATGAAAAGTGATAAAATTGAAGCTCGCTCTCGGCTTCTCTAGCTGCCTGTAATGAAGGACACACTTCATCTGAATTGCCCATAACAATTGGGAAGTCAACACCTCCCTTCTTCTTTTTCTTCTGAACCTTATCGTAGGCAACCAATTGCCTAGATATCTCTTACATCAATATTTTGTTGGTTGGGTACTTAGGCAGCCTATATGGATATGAGGAAAATCCTTGCAGCCTAATGTAAGAAAACTTCGGAAATTGTATAAACCAGCACCCATACCTTTCAATCAATTCTTGGGCTTCCCTCGAGATCCTGTGATGTATCCGCTCCTGAAGTGTTCTCGTGATGTGCATGGTGAAGGCGTCGTTGGCACGCTTGTAATGAGTGGTACTTGTCAAATGCAACTGCGGACAAGCCTCATGAATTTTAAACTGGTGAGAGCCACAACCAACAGGTTCCTTGTATGAAATCCCTCGATATTTCGTCATACGAGCCAGCATGTAAATGATGTAAGAGCTCATATAAAATGTCTTCGTTCTTCTTAGGCTTAGGAGCTGCTCGTGCAAATTGTCACTGATCATTGCAGCCCAGTTGACGTAATCCTTTCCTTCCAGCACGAGGTTGATGTAGTAGAACATCCATGGCTCGAAAATAAACGACTGCGGGCAACCTCCAACTCTGCTTAGCATTATAATGAGATCACAGTACTCCTGTTTCAAGTCATCAGCTATGATTTGCTTTGGCAACTTCGTCCGAGAGGGCTTAGGGTTGCTCATCCACTGAGTATTGATTGTCGCTGTACATCTCTCGAATGCTGAAGCAAACATTCGTTCAGCTCGTTCTTTGGACTTGTAAACCATGTTCCTATGCACTGGGATTCCAAAAGCCTCGCCAATAGCTGAAGGAGTGAGGTTGGCAAGCACTTGTCCATCTGGTGACATGATTGACCTGTGATCCTTCTCGTAACAGTTGGCGCACTCCATCATCAGCTCCGAACACTGAATAGCTGGTGGGAAACCAGCAGCTGCATATAACCCACTTTGAATGATGTTGTGTGAGGTGTCCGAAGGTTGATGACCACCAAATCCCAGCATTCTTTTCTTGAAAGTCTCCAAGTTGATAGAGCCTAAATTTGTATCAGTCAGCTTGCCCAACTTTGAAGTGAACTTTGACTCTGGCATAAATGTCTTGCTTAGTTTCTTGATCACAGCCTGCCTAGATGCACCATTGTTATCTTTGCCAGTTGTTCTTACTTCAGCCATCTGCAAAACAATAAACATCCATCAGCAAATTAATTTGTAAAATAAATAAAACATTGTGCAGGGG
>VDFB02008413.1:0-21569 GCA_007258455.2 Sequoia sempervirens
TAGAATTAGAATCAGACTAGAGATCAGAGATTAGATCAGAGCTAGAATTGAGATAGGGTTAGAGCTAGATTGTAGAGCATTTTGCATAATTTGAGAAGAGAGAAAGTTTTCCCTTTGAAAACTTTTGAGGAGATTGTTGTGTAACACATTTTATGATAATAGATCTTTTCATTGATGATGGAATTCGTCTTGTCATGAAATGCTAGCAAGGTTTCTTCTTCCTTTCGCATCCAAGTAGATTAAATTCATGCAAGTAGCTTACTTTGGTGTGTGGTGTTTCATTGAGATAGCTTCATTTTATTCCATACCACTAGCGGCTTGTTGATGATAAGTCTGCCTTGCGTGGTCAACTGGACATTATTTTGTGCTTGACTTCGGTTATGGCTTACATACTTATATGCGTTGTTCTGATGGTGTACGTATGTTAAACTGTAACTTGAATACCTTTCGCTATCCCCTTTGAAGATTGCACCGATTTTGCTGAGGCTGTCCGACGGAGGCTAGGTGAAATCTGGTTGAAGTCTATTGAGACGAAGCCCCACATACTTTGCATTTAGAATAGAGTGCAAATTTCTTAGGTCCTTTCCCTTTTACTTTCAGCATACTTCTTGTTAGTTTTAGAAAAGAATACACACTGCCAAATCATGCATGTAAGAATCCCCTTCAAATTACATATCAACTGCTAACTGCGAGAAGTCTGAACAACTACGTAAGTCCCCTTGACATACCAGCAATATCACATCAAGCCAAACTGAGCCTATTCGCACTAAAGGAACCTTGGAGTTGAATGCACGAACTTTCTGGCAATCTTAGCGTGCGGAATACTTTGATCAAGAGAGAATAGAGCGTCCGTTGGGCGACTTTGTTCTGTGTTGGTGCGGTCTCAAAAACCACGTCAACAAGTCTGTCGATCCTGAAGCCGAAGAGCACTATGAACGGCCACTAGCTTCTCTGCTCATCTAGAGGTAAGTCTATTCCTCTTGACAGAGTGGATAAAGCTATACGTGGACCAATTCCTCTCTGCAGCAGAGGAACTAGCAACCTGTGCAAGAAGGCGAGTGGCAAGTATCTTCAACTGTGGTGTATCTCTCCCATGATAGGTCCACCATCCAATAGGGTTCCCTTGAGCTAATATAGCTCTATCCAACCTCGCCTGTGGTTTGCTCAAGTTTGGGCCATTAAGATTAGCAAAGTCTAGAAATTGTGACCGAAGTATTGAAGCTTGCTCGGCTGGATAAATCTTTTCAATGGCCCGTGTGAACCCATCTAAAACCTCAGGATCATCACATGGAGGCACCCTACCATCCCTTGGTGCATACCATTTTGGATTTAGAGCAAAGGCAGCCATATGAAGCGGGGTGTTCATTGTATTCCACCTCCGCGTCACAATGGGCCTAATGTGTTGCTCATATAAATCCAAAGTGGGGTCCTTTGCCAAAATAACTTGCCTGATCTTCCCAAGCATAGTGTCAAATGTCTCATATATCTCTCCAAGACTAGGAGAGTCTGTATCAGCATATCTAATGACATCTACAATGGGCGAGATAAAGGAGCAAATATATCTGCAAAATGCAAACAAAAAGTTCAAAATAATTAGTTGACAAGTTATTTGACATGTTAGAAACTTCAAAAGTTGGAACATTGGACAATAAAATTAAAATATTAAAATCAGAAATTTAATATGAAAATCAGCCATCTAATATGTCTTACCTCACATTGGCCCACCAATCATCATCGAGGATCTTTTGTTTGATGCTCTTTCCTTGAGTAGAACTTGCATTAGGCCATCTAGTCCACTCAGCATTGACCATCATCAGTTGTAGAGGCTCATGCACCTCAACCATCCTCTCCAATAGGATGAAGTATGTGGCATATCTACATTCATTAATTCAATGATTCATTAAAAAATAAAAATTTAAAACAAAATCAGATTATGAATACAAATTGAAAGTGAAACAAAATGAAGTAAATGGCATACCTTGTATCAACAGGTTTGAGAAACTCCTTCTTTGAAAATGTCCTGAAAAGAGCAAGTGAGGTGTGGTGGTTGCAAATGAACATTTGAATTTCTCTAGCTTCTGCCACCGTTTTCTTCACCCAATCCATCTTCCCTATGTCTTTCAATGCATTGTTCAATGCATGAACACAACATGGGGTCCAAAATATGTGCTTGTAAGTACCCTCCACCATCAACCTAGCCGATTTGCACACACGTGCTGAATCGGTGATCACCTGCACCACATTTACAGCCCCAACCTCCTCTATGGCATCTCTCAAAATGGAAAATTGGAAGTCAGCATCCTTACGTCTCCCTGAACAATCTATGGCTCTAAGAAAATAAGAACCAACAGGGCATGTGACTATGACATTGATGAGTGGCCGACGTCTACAAATAGTCCACCCATCCATCACTATAGAGCACCCTGTCCTCATCCATGTTTGCCTCATTTCCTCCATTAACACATTAACTTTGGAGTACTCTTTGTCTAGGAGGGTGGTGCGTAGCTTATGATCTCCAGGGGGTACAAATGAAGGACCAACAACGACTAAGTCTTTCACCATTTGTTTGAAATAAGAGGAACGGGCCACATGAAATGGAATGGCATGGGCAAAAAAGAATTTGGCAATGGAGGATTCACAGTTTTCTCGTGCTTGGTTTTGAAACATGGACTCAACTAAGGCTCCCTTATCACCACCAATCACCTTCCTCTTTCCTCTTAAGATAACACTACTACCAACCGTGGAAGGACTAGGAGTAGGAGTAGGCATAGACGATTGTGAACTTGGGAAAGAAGGAGACCTGGTTTGAACCCCACCATCACACTCCATTTGAATTGTTTGGCACTCTATAAATAGTGCATCTGTCAATGCAGGACACGTTCTAACTCCATGGTCCACCTCACCCAAAAAATGAGACCTAACTCTAGTGTAGCTGCCCCTAAACTCCTTTTCACAAACATGGCACAACCAAACCCTACTCCCCCTTGAATTTTTCTGTCTTTCACCCATGGCTGTCACAAATTAAAGGAATGGTTTTTTTTTGTCTATTGGGTGTTTTGCGTAGTCCTTCATAGTTTTGGTATTGGTTGATGAATGATGGTGTTGGGTAGGGGTTATTTGCTCTCTAGTTTGCCTTCTAACTTGCATTTCAACTTCACTATTACTCCCACCCTCACTGTTGCTCATATTTTTTGTTTTTAGAATGCAAGTGTTGACTGAAAATGAAAATAAAATAAAAATCAGACTATGTATACTTCATATTTTGCAAAAAAATGAAAAAATAAGAATAGTGAAAGAAAATGCATACCTTTTTGATGGATTTTCACTCCCAACAACACTCTTTCAACCTCCTCTCCTCCTTCAAGCAGCTGCTCCTTCTCCTTCAATGGCTGCAATTTTTTTTCTTCTCAAACCCTTGGCTCCCTACACAAACAAAATGAAAATAATGAACTTTTAGAGGCCTTCTTTCATTCATAAGAGAGTGAAACCTAGTAGGGCCCACACATGCCACATAGGCAGGGCGTTATTTTTAAATTTTTTGTGTTTAAGCTCTTTAAAACGCGGGGGACGGCCGGCCATCCTCGGGACAGTCGAGGGATGGCTTAGCCGTCCCCCTGCCGTCCCCGGGATTGGTCAACCGTCCCTCTTTGGGGATAAGCCATCCCCAGATCACGGGAAGGGGCGTTTCGAGTTTGGCCAGGGGGCCAGTCCCCACAAGTCCCCCACCTGCAGTCACAGTGCAGGTCACGAGGAGGCAAGGAGACGGGATTACAGAGGGAGGCAGCGTCCCGGAGTAACTGGGCCATCATCTTTATGGAGGGTTTCATTCCTCACCACATATCCTCACAAATAGAAATAGTCTTGGCTGTGTTATTAGTGTTGTGTCCATGTGCTTTAAATTTCAGCAGATCAGCGAAGCCTTTGCATCCCTTTTCATAGCTCCAGCACTGGCTTTATTGGAACTTTAGTCTAACTTAAACGATGGTGGAGTTGACCAAAGTGGCATAGAGTTACTAATAATTATCATTCACAGAATGACTATCTCTATTATTTGGAAGAAGGTCTTCTGTAAGAGCTAAAGCTTTAGCTATATTGTTGGTGGTGGCACCAAGTTATTCAAAAAACCACTGGGCATTGAGTTATTATCATTCCTAGAATGGATTTCTACATTTAATTGAACAAGATGTTTCTTAATGGTTATAGGTTCAGTTATCTTATCTCAAAATGCACTCCAATGACATGGTGCATGCTATCTCAAATCACATCAACTATAGCTGGCATGGCCAAGATTTCCTTTGGTGGTCTCATTGGCATTGAGCTTGACCAGATGGGTCTTAAGGAAATATCATAGTGGAATTATTATCTTCTTGTTTTTAATTGTCCCCATTATGCAGGTTTGTTGATTTTATATTAGTCTTGCAGAGCTTTCAGAAAGTAATGATTAGTATGTAAAGGTTTGAAGTTACATTGTGGTTGCTTGTCCACCATGTGGAATATGACATTAGATAATTTAAACAGTTCCACTTATATTTTTTCATCAATATTTCTTCTTTCCCATTGATGGCCTGCTAGTAAATTGACATTGATGTAAGAACCGTATACCCAAAAAATAGCTTTAGGTGCATTGAAATTTTGGTGTACAAAGTTCTGGTTTGTAACAACTTAAAGAAAGATTTTGAGTTGGGAAATTTAGACCATTTATATTGGTTTTATCTCTACATGTTTATTTTGCTTTCAATATTTGAGTTTTAGGAGTAATCTTTAGTGGTTTTGAGACTTCTAATATTGGTTTCTTATATATTTTGTAACATTTGATTTTATCAACTTCTTAACTCCATTGCGTGATTATGAACCACTGCTTTCTTTTTTAGTATGAAAGCATTTTGTTGCATGGTTTTGACCTCTTAACACTTTATATTTATTCACTAGGACTGTATGGCTGCAGCTCAATTGTGGATGAGTGTATAAGCTCTAAAGAAATCAAGCCAATCTGCTAAGAAGTTGATAGCAGCTGCTGAAGTTTCTCATTTATTTAACAAACAAGGAGAAACCAAGGTTATGGCTGTGTTCTTGCCAGGTGATTCTTCTCAAGTTGGAATTACAGAAGGTGAAACATATACCTTAGGCCATGCAAAATTGGAGGAGCCAGATCATTCTAGCTCTAACTGGTATTTTAGCAGACAAGAAATTGAAGAAAACTCTCCATCAAGGAAGGATAATATTGATTTGAAGAAGGAAACATATTTCAGAAAGTCCTACTGCACATTTCTTCAGGATCTGGGCATGAGACTTAAAGTGTAAGCCATATTTCAATCAATATATGCAATATTGGCTCCTCAAAAATAAAGGTTTCTTTCAAGTGTCCATTTGTGGAGTTTATCTTTTATGTCGTGAACTCTGCTTGTAATTGACTTGTATGATTTTGAATAGGTTCTTAGGTCAAATCCAGTATAGGCAAGAAGCTTTTTTATCACATTTAGATTTATATCAAAGTTTTCCATATTAATTTATTTAGTATTTATTTTATTATAATTTAAGTTTTTTATTCCCATTTCAAATTAGGTTTTGAATTGCTTGAGATATTTGATGAATTATAATTTCTAGCATAATATTCTAAAGTCAAGCTGAGAACTTTATGCACCTATGTTGAAGGTATTGTTTGATTAATAGGCTGGTTATAAATTTTCTATTCTACTTGTACATGGTTGGAGGAAATTCATTTTATATTTAAATATCTTAGGAAATGATCCTCAAAAATATGTTTTCATCCCATTTGAAACCACTGGATATTTTGAGGATCTGTTCTCCAGGTTGGTTTGCTCACATATTTTTCTGGTAAGGTGTTTATCATTATTTTGGGAATAGAGTTCAGGCTATACTGCACTGTTGTTATTCACGTATATAATTCAAATTTGTTGTGAAGATTGTGTCTAATGCAAACCTTTTCGATTGGACCAAACTATTTGAAGAGGGCACTCTACTTCAAGTTGGACTACTAGACATATTAACTTGTGATTTGCTTTCTATGTTCCTTGAAACAAGGGATTATATAATGACTTGTATCATTCGTCATCATGCAGTCTGCCAAACCTGATATTTAAATACCGATGTACATGAATGTCATTGTCAGTACTAACGAATAAATAGTATGCTACGTCAAGATGGATTAATTGCCTTTGTAATGTTGATTTGTTGATATCTTCCACCTACCATTCTAGAGCTACGCTTTAGATAGATTTGACTATTTGCAATGCACTTCAGACTGCATTGGAAATGTGGACAAATACCCACCATATGAATAATAGACGATAAGTTTATCTAGTTTTACTATGATAATTGGCCGTAGATGAGATGCCCATCTTGGCTTGCTATGATAGTGGGTGGTTGTCTAAAATCTAGGTTTGTTTTGTGGATAGGGTTTGGTTTTACGACTATTTGATGGTAAGATGCCTAGATGCCTTATTTGAGTTGTTTGGTGCAAGAAATTGGTCTGTAGGCAGGTGTGTTAGGGATTATAATCATATATGTCAATTGCAGTTTATTATGGTGATGAGTAATTAGATGGAAACTATTTTAGTGATCTCATTGGGCAGTATGAAGAGAATTTCAGGCCTATGGAGGGTTGGGGGTTAGTTACATTTTCTGAGGGAGAATAAGAATAATTAACCTTGTAGGTTACCTTTCTATTTGAGGTCAAGTCAATAGCAATTATTAAGATTGCTTTTAGGTAGCTTGTGCTTGATGATAGTTTACAACAATGACCAAGGCAACAATATTTTCATGAGGCCAATAAAGGCTTTTCAATCTCTCTGTTGTTAAGTTCTATTGTACATTGGTAAATTTTGGCATTCAGTTGAATTTTTATAGGACAAGCGAGTTCCCTTGAGCATAGAATAATGTTTTTTTTGTGTCTGGAACATCTATCCCCCATATGACCCTAACAATCTGTTACATGGAGCAAACTTTAACAAACATTAACTTAGGGTATCCCAAGTCCTAAAGTAGGAGAGTAATAACCACCAAAGGACTTGGGGCTTAATGCAAAGAGTTCAAGCAAACCATGTCTTCTCTATCAAGAAAACATCAACAAATTTGATACAAATTTCAAGCATGGATTTATATTGAATAATATGATGAATGCTTTTGATTTTTCTTAGCCCTAATAAATTTCTCTTGAAGATCTTGCTTCTTGAGCTTGTATTTGAACTCGAGATGGTGCTTGGTAGATCATATGATTCATGCATCCCTGCATTTCTTGGAGAAATGCTAAGCATTTTTAGCAGAGGATTTAAATGCATGAGAGAGATTCCTATGCCGGTTCAGGGTTGGGTTGGGGTAATGGCTGACATATTCAATAGTTGTAGATCCATCAAGGTGCTTGGGGACAAGAACTTGACATGCCCAAGTCTTAGTCCAATAGACAAACAATGTTGTAAATCATTCATAAGTAAGGCTTAATTTGACTCGAATGAGAGCAGTGGCAAATGCAAGCTAACAAACAGTTGAGCTGATGAGGTTCGCAACATTAACTTGATTCTGGAGTAAGACTTGTGATGTAGCAAGCTCAAGAGTGTTTGTCATATTGCACTGTGCAAGAGAATTTCCAGTGCCGTACTATTGCTCAAAATTCTGTAACTTGTCATGTATTCAAATGACATCAAATGCATCCTCTGGTGCATTTCAAAAATTTCTTTTGCAGCTGAAGTTAGTTCTCCTTTATTTATCTCTATTCTTTTTCCATGCTGGAGGAGTGTAAGGTGGTGATGGTACATGTCCTCAGATTTGCAGAAAGCACCAGACCTTAGTTTAGTGTTTCCTGGACCCTGGGGGAAGGTAGTAGCCTCAAAGCACTGAGAGGGAATCTGAGTGGTAGATTGCCTTGCCAAGGGCTACAATGGGAGGTTCAGACATCATTCCTCTTGGTTGGAGTTGATTTCCCAAATTTAGAAACTAAGGAGTAAGGACTATGGAGTTCTCCAATTGGACACATAGCTGGAGAACTGGAATAAATTTCATAGTTGTGCATGAGATCATTACTGCCCTGCATACCTGTGAGAATCTCATAAAAATAATGCTTCTGTACCAGTTTTATGGGGTTATGCTCAAACTCTTCTGCTGTATGTCTAGTAGTGACCTCCTCATCTACCCTTCTCTTTGGTTTCTTTCCATCTATTAAAACTTTCTTATTATGGGATCTAATTACATCCATTCTGCTGTTGATTTCTAATATTTATAGGCTGTGAGCAATATATTACAGCTTTCTGGAATTCCTGCTCCAGTTGCTGTAGAGACTAAATGGATTTAACATTCGAGACTTGGTGTCATTGCCTAGATAGGCCCGGGTGAGAACAAATGGAGGCTTCATTTAATGCAAGTTCATCTATGTGAAGGTCACATTTTCTAGTCACTGCCTATATTCTCAAATAATGCCATAATGTATCTCACCTTTAAATGCGTACATGTAATTATTGTTAACTAAATGAAGGGACTTACTAATAGACGAGTCATCCTTTATGCACAACATATTGATGACATATGTGTGGACTAAAAGAAGGAATTCACTGCAATAGATGAGTCATCCTCTATGTACAACGTTTTTTCGCCATATGCATGCTTAGATATAGTCCTTGGAACATGATAAGTACCTCAACTAGGTTATTGGATTCCACACTAGGCTTACCTATGTAAGCAGCATGTACATGTCGACATGTCTCTTGATTAGTTCCACCAATTGCAGCCTTATGAGGATTTTGACTACTCACACCATCAAAATACAACTCATCATATTTTTTGTAAGGAGGTCCATTTTTCTTTGGCATGATATTTAGGCCAGTTGACAATTAATGCACTAAGAAGAAAACACCTTGTAATTCTATAGAACTCAAAATTGTTGGTGGAGACTTACCACATTAGATAAAAGAAGTGGTTCACAATTCTCAAGTAATAATGTATAATGGTTAGAACTTTTTGATTGACCCTTCCTTCAAATGAAAAGTTTAGGGAATTCTTTCTAGCCAAAGCTACCAATAGATAAATCATGACGACCCTAGTTGGTAGACTCGACGAGTATTCGTAGAGTTTTTTTTAAAACAAGTTTTTCCTTGAAATGATGACTTTGTGGGATGGTACTATCATATGATTTTGGTCATAGAGCATACCCACACCTTCAATTTCATTCAAGGGTAACGCTAAAGATCTCAATACAAAAGAGAAAGAAATCTTGTAATAGGGTTGTCCTAGGGGCTGAATGCAAGCTATTAAGGGGTTCACCACCAAGTTTAGACTTCGAAAAGATAATGAAATGCAAGATGCAATACTAAACCCTAATTGAATGCAAACTAACACTAAATGACCTATAAAAGCGAATGAATTGAAACAAAAAACTAAAGACAGGAAGGTGTGCACCTAGGAAACTGGAGATGGCTGAATGGAGGTTTGAATCATTGGAAAATCTGCTTTTATTGCTCATTGGGACTCATTTGCCAAGCTGGGCGAATTAGTCTAGTTTTTGGAAAACTATGCAGGAACAAAAATCTGGCAAAAGGGTATCCAAATCAGCGAAGTCTTGAAAATTGATTGGAATTGGGACTCATTCGCCAAAAGTGGCGAATCAGTCTAGTTGGGATTTTCTACAATTTTAAAAGTTGATCCTACTCTTCTTTGGCTGCTCTGCCCTTCCTGATTGGTTTCTGGATCTGAATCTCTGATTTGCAACCTGTAGGTCTTCTCCAAGGTTCTCTAAGGCTTGATGATAACTTTGACAACTTTAAATGATTTGCAATTTTTCTTCAATCTTGCTCCTTAGGAAATCTGCAACCTAGACCTGCAAATCACACACAAAGGAGAGGGAAAAATGTTGTGGGGTTAGTGGGATAGGGGTTTGCCTTGGTCAAACCCCTTGTTGGAAATCAATCCTTGAAATGAAATCAAATAAGAATGGAGAATGATGAATGAACAAATTACAATGTTGCAACTCACCAAACCCTAGCAATAAGGTGCTGCAAATATGCTTGAAATGGCTGCAATGGATGTAGACTTTGGCTCTTGCTTGAAGGAGATAGATCTTGAATGAAACACTTGATTGAATCACAAAACCTACACCACAATTGTTAGCACAATAACAAACATGATGTATGAAATCTTTGACATGATGATTGATGCTTGAATGATGCTCTAAAATGCTTGATAATCTGCCCTTGAATGCTCTTGAATGCTCTTGTGAACTCAAACTTGCTATAAGAATGCTCATTGCTACATGTAAAATGAATGAAAGGAGCTTGTATTTATACTCAATTATGCAAGAATTCTCGAAATTACAACACTACAAGCCGACATTGGATCTAGGAGAATAAAATCCTCGAAAATACACATAAATGAGGCTTGTGGATGTAAAATAGGGCCAATTAAAGCATAGCAAAGCCCAATTATTAATGACAAGCCTAAAAAGTGTGAAAGTGTGTTACAACACTTTACAACACTTTAAAATAAGGCAAGATTAATGTACAAAAGAAGTTTATTAGGTGTATTTCATTAATAAGACTTGAGAAAAGTGTGAAAGTGTGTTACAACACTTCGCAACATTTAAGCAAGGTACCATTGATGTTCATTTAGTTCACAAGGGCCCAGGACCTAATGTGAATATGTTAGGCATATTACAACATTAAATCAAGGCCAAGTTAAGGGGACCTTTTTCCGTCATTACATTCCCATGTTTACTCACCAGAAACACGATGAGTCCGATAGGTAGACTTGTTAGACGCATTAAAAAAATGCAAAACTAAAAAAATACAAAAAAGTGGAAAAATTATAAAGAGTTTGCGGTTTTTCCCAACTCACACAGCACTTGAAGAGTAAATTTGAGCCGATTGCAAAATGGTGTGTGACATGAAATTTTGGGTAGTTTTAAAGAGCTTAATTTGAGTTGCCCCTCAGACCCCGTTGGGGGTGTTGCCCCCAAACCTCCACAAGGGGTGTTGCCCCTCAAGCCCGTTGGGGGTGTTACCCCTAGACCTCCATTCGGGGTCTCCACTCCCATACCCCCACTAGTTATTGGGATCTCTTGCCATATAAGAAATTTGATTACAATGAGGGGGTTTGGGAGTGGAGACAAAAAACAACAACTTAGACAACTAATTTTATCACTATCATAATATTAGGATCAAAATGATGAAGTATCATACCATCAGTATCAAAGATTCAAATGCCATTATTAGAATCTCTCCCCAAATTTTCACTAGACCACAGAAGAGGAAAATGCAAAATGCTGCAATATGCAATTTATGAATTATGTTGATGATGTTTAAAGGCAATCGTCATAAACTCATAGTAGTTGCCAACTAACTATTATATCAGCCATTAGGATCTGCATGATGATGCAATTTTGTACTCAATTTGAATTCAAATGAATCAAATTTAATAGAAAACACTTTTGCAATCATTCATGAATTCATTAGATACATTTTGTCATTGACTTTTGCAAAAAAAATGTGTTTTTAAAGAATTTAAGCAATTTCTAAGTTGCCGAGTTTTTGCCAGTCATAAATTTTGTGTCTGCCGAGTTTCTGTCAAGTCAGAGTCTGCCAACTATGATGATGACTATTGATTATGGCAATTGCGAAGTTTTACTAGATGGTGGGTTGCTGGACCTCTTTAGAATAATGTCTTCAACCATTCTAAAATGAGTGTAATATGGGGTCAAAGGGCAATTTTCAACCATACGTTCGTAGTGAAAGAACTGCATAGAAAGAAGTGACAGTTTTTTCTGCTTATGAATAACAAAGCAATGGAATTATTTCTTTCTGAATTGTTTCCTTTTTGAGTGCTTGCAGCAATGATGACCTTGTTCTACAATGATGGGCCAATTGATCCATAAGGATCAGGGATAATCAAAACTTGAACAATAAGTTGAAATTGGAGACAAAGTTTATTAGAAGCAGGATTGAATCCACACTTATTTAGGTTGAACTTGCACCCACATGGACAAACCCACATAGGACAGGTCGCAGCTGCAGTTTTGACTTCCAACCATTGAAAATCAGGAATTGAATTTAAATGGCATCCTTGCCACTTCCAGCTTCCAAGGGATTCATTTAGAGCTTGAGAGGAATTCTACAGCATCACTGACAACTTGAAATAGAGGTGGAGAGCATGTGTTAAAGAATTATAGGAAAGATTGAGTATTTTAATGAGAATTAGAAGAGTTCAGCTGTTCATAGTTTGGAGAGGCTTGACAGAGTAGTTGAGAAACAACTACTGTTGTATCCACTTTCTGTACTTGTTCTCTCAATTAATTGCATCAAGATAGATGAGCAATTGCCACTACCAAGCTGGTGTTTCCCTTCATAGGATTTCTGAGGTAATACTTGTTAAATTTCATGATCAGATGTAAATGCACAGAAAATAATTCAAAATCAGAGATAATAACACAGCATATACCCTGGGAAAACCCTCCTCTTGAGGGAGAAAAACCCAGCAACAAAGATCTCTCTTATATTTGATATAACAGTGGCAAGTTTACAAATTACAATGAGGTCTAACACAAGACCGATATACAGCACCTGGCAAAATAGAATGACAGATGACAATCTGCTAAATCACACCTGGCAATGACAAAACACAGATCTGGCAATATTCGCTTTAACCAATGGTTCACAACCTGCTGTAAGGAGTTCACACTGTCATGAAGCTTTGCACTAGAGTGTTTTCAAACTGAATGATCTCCACGCTTTATAAAGTTCGCACTGAGTAGAGTCATAGCGCTGTATATGATCACCCTGTATCTTGAATTCGCACTTAAAATATTCGCACTTGATGATATGTACGCACTTGAAGATATATTCGCCCTTGATGATACAGAACAGATATGAATAACCGAACTCAGCTAGTGTAATTACAATGGATGAATCAAGGAGTATATGTACAAGAGAATGAGAGAGACGCCTCTCTTAAAATCCTTCATGTCGGCCTCTAATGATAGTCGGCCTCAAATAAATATTAAATATCTTCTAATGAATTTCAAATTCTTTTATGTCGGCCAAATAACAATAAACATGAATTAAGTGTCTTCTTGATAACGGATCAAGATGAATTCGTATCTTCATATGTCAGCCCATACAAAGTGAAGATAAACGATAACAATAAATATAAATTGAATAGCCAACGGCTATCATTCAATTTATGTTTCCACGAAGGAGCTGAGCTGGAAGGAGCTACCGAAGCTGCATCCTTGCCACTTCCAGCTTCCAAGGGATTCATTTAGAGCTTGAGAGGAATTCTACAGCATCACTGACAACTTGAAATAGAGGTGGAGAGCATGTGTTAAAGAATTATAGGAAAGATTGAGTATTTTAATGAGAATTAGAAGAGTTCAGCTGTTCATAGTTTGTAGAGGCTTGACAGAGTAGTTGAGAAACAACTACTGTTGTATCCACTTTCTGTACTTGTTCTCTCAATTAATTGCATCAAGATAGATGAGCAATTGCCACTACCAAGCTGGTGTTTCCCTTCATAGGATTTCTGAGGTAATACTTGTTAAATTTCATGATCAGATGTAAATGCACAGAAAATAATTCAAAATCAGAGATAATAACACAGCATATACCCTGGGAAAACCCTCCTCTTGAGGGAGAAAAACCCAGCAACAAAGATCTCTCTTATATTTGATGTAACAGTGGCAAGTTTACAAATTACAATGAGGTCTAACACAAGACCGATATACAGCACCTGGCAAAATAGAATGACAGATGACAATCTGCTAAATCACACCTGGCAATGACAGAACACAGATCTGGCAATATTCGCTTTAACCAATGGTTCACAACCTGCTGTAAGGAGTTCACACTGTCATGAAGCTTTGCACTAGAGTGTTTTCAAACTGAATGATCTCCACGCTTTATAAAGTTCGCACTGAGTAGAGTCATAGCGCTGTATATGATCACCCTGTATCTTGAATTCGCACTTAAAATATTCGCACTTGATGATATGTACGCACTTGAAGATATATTCGCCCTTGATGATACAGAACAGATATGAATAACCGAACTCAGCTAGTGTAATTACAATGGACGAATCAAGGAGTATATGTACAAGAGAATGAGAGAGACGCCTCTCTTAAAATCCTTCATGTCGGCCTCTAATGATAGTCGGCCTCAAATAAATATTAAATATCTTCTAATGAATTTCAAATTCTTTTATGTCGGCCAAATAACAATAAACATGAATTAAGTGTCTTCTTGATAACGGATCAAGATGAATTCGTATCTTCATATGTCGGCCCATACAAAGTGAAGATAAACGATAACAATAAATATAAATTGAATAGCCAACGGCTATCATTCAATTTATGTTTCCACGAAGGAGCTGAGCTGGAAGGAGCTACCGAAGCTTCATCCTTGCCACTTCCAGCTTCCAAGGGATTCATTTAGAGCTTGAGAGGAATTCTACAGCATCACTGACAACTTGAAATAGAGGTGGAGAGCATGTGTTAAAGAATTATAGGAAAGATTGAGTATTTTAATGAGAATTAGAAGAGTTCAGCTGTTCATAGTTTGTAGAGGCTTGACAGAGTAGTTGAGAAACAACTACTGTTGTATCCACTTTCTGTACTTTTTTCTCAATTAATTGCATCAAGATAGATGAGCAATTGCCACTACCAAGCTGGCGTTTCCCTTCATAGGATTTCTGAGGTAATACTTGCGTTGAGTCTTTATTTTCAACATGTTATTTTCTGATTTTTCAACAATACTCAAGCCTCATTGATACTGTCATTTGTTGGAGCAAGTAGAACAATAGTTTTAATCTTTGTCATTTGAAAATTCTACTTTAATTTGAGAGTTAATGTGTCACCGATGCTTTGGATGCTCAAAGGTGTGTTCCAAGATCATGATTAAGTAGTGTGGTTGTAACTTTTGCCCAAAAATCTAGAAAGAAGTAGAACATTAATGTAAGCCCAACATGACACAAGTGATTGGCAATACTAGCTTTTCTGATGCAGAATTAGTAACGGAAATTGTAGTCTCAAACATATAATGAAAATAAATAAATAAATGATCCCAACAATGTCTGAAGAATCCATCTTAACGACATCATGGATTCTCCCAAAATAGTGAATTATTTTAAGATCTGGATATGGCGCAAATATGCCGCCATAATGAAAGGTCTTGCACATGTAGGTGTATTGAGAACATGCTAGTTATCATGTGAGCATGAACCTATTTCTTTTTTCAAAGAACACTCCACAATAACTCATTTTATGCAGCCCGAAGAATATGAGCAATTTAACGATGCAAGAATTGTTATGTTAATTGAAATTCATCCTGTTAAGAGGCCTTACAACGCAAATCAATGGTATCAATGGAAATTTAAATCGATCAGGAAGTTGATGCTGAAGGAAGTTCCAGTGCACATTAGCTAAGTTTGTGTGTAGCAGTGTTCCATGGGGTTGCATTCTTGGGGGTCTAGGTGTCTTACCCAACATATTGGACATCTTGGGGACTTGGGAGCTTGGAGGAGATGTCTCCTATTTTGAGGTCCAAACAATCTGCTCCATTTGGTGCATAACAATAAAAAGGTAACTGTTAAATGAAAAAATGCTAAAAATTCCAAGAAACCTAAAGGGGAAGGAGGGTCGTTATTGCAAATGCAGCAGATTGTTTTTACTTTCTAAAATTTCAGCTGCTTTTAGTTTGTTTCAGTTATTTTAACAGATGTCCCAATGTCTTCCCCTTAACATCAGGAAAAATTCCAAAAGTTTTTGCCACCCTCAACAACATGTTCATACTTCTCCTCATTCTGAAACTTGGAGAAACTCTGGTGTATAGCAGCAGGACTGATAAAAGGTGCATTGGCATTTCTTGTAACAATGACTGTATAGTTGCATTAGAAAACTGTTGTTTTAGGCTGTAGGATCAGAAATGCAATAAGCAGAAATCACAACACATGAACAATAAACACAGCAGTTTAGCCTGGGAAAACCCTCCTACTCGAGGGAGAAAAACCCAGCAAATAATATCTCATATATATCATATAAAATTGCAGAATACTGCTTACAATCAGGCCTTGCACAAGGCTGAGTATATACAAAGAATGGAGACACTCCTCCATGAATGGTAACTCTTCTCTTTGAGAATGGATCTGCTGCAAGGGAAGGCGAACTGCTGAAGAATGACGATTTGGAATGAATTGAACTTGATGATTTGAATGGAAAAACACCACCTTGTATATGTACCAAACTAGGCAAACTTTCATCTAGGTTGGCCTCTTTGATTTAAATAACAAATAACAAATATCATTAATTAACAAGGCCGACCTGCCTTGATAATTATTTACTATCTTAATTATTTTTACTTAGGAGAAAAATATCTCCCTAAGCTACAAACACTAACATAGGCTAGGAATGTTTTTTCAAGTTACAATCCTAGGTCTGGCTCTTGCTTTGCACCATCAAGTTGATGATACAAAAACCTTCTTCCTATAGACATGCTTATTATGGTAAGGATTTCTTGTTGTCAAAGATTTTTGAAAAGTCAAAGTAGAGTCCAAATCAAAATGGATAACTAATTGGGAGAAGTGATATTTAGACCAAAATTTGCATCAATCCTATTCATTAATATTGATCAAATATTTATTGGAACTCGTATCATAAATCTTAACATTGTCAACAAGCAGGAAAGTCTCTTAACTTGAAGTTTGCTAAAAGAATGGTGCACTGCAGCTTGTAGAGACCAAATAAGCAACACCGATGAAAGCTATGTGCTGCTGTTGAATGTGAGTGAATCCAGAAGAATCAAAATATTACCAGTCAACTTCAACAACATAAGATTCCAGTTACTATAAAGTCATTTAGTGTTTATGTTAATTTAGAAACTAACATGAATATTGAATTGTCCATCAAGAAAGATGTTGAAGCATCTTAGATTGATGATATCTTAAATGTCCTAGGCCAACATGGTATATTGGACCTATCAAAGGGTGTTTACTTGTTGAGAAGATTGTTTCTATTAGTGTCTAGTTTAAGAATAAATTTCTTCAGCTTTGTTTTGTTGGCAGATGGTCATCAGTCCCCTTAGGATTCGTGACATGGTTGAACCGCCTCCTGTGGATCCGTTAACTCTAGCTGTTGTATCGGGCATTAATAGGTCGACCTTTTGGTGCAACGGCAATCGTGGGGCTGACAATTGGTATCAATGCCAAAGGTTATGGGTTCGAATCCCCTCAGGTATCGCTGAGGGGGAGATTGTTGGTAGATGGTCAGCGCTCCCCTCGGGATTCGTGACATGGTTTAACTGCCTCCCGTGGATTTGTTAATTCTGGCAGTTGTATCAGGCATTAATAGGTCGACCTTTTGGCGCAACGACAACCTTGGGGCCAACAAAGTGATACCTTGATAGAGGCATGAAAGAGCTAGATATGAGGTTGTTTTAAGCTTCTTGTCTGTGGGGTTTCTGCTGCTCCTGTGGTAATGTTAGTCTAAGATTGCACAGGGTATCTGCTGATCTATTTAGTTGCTTTGCTTCTAACATACATTCAATTCTTAGCCTTAAGAGAGAGGACCAATATGATTAATCTACAACAATGGTGAAATTTGATTTAAAGGATCCTTGCAATAAACTTTCAGCATGGTATTTGTGAATTCGCTATCAAAATGTGTTTGATACTTTCCTTAACAATTTTCATTTTGACTGCAACCCTAAGGGGTTAGTCATTTCTAATAACAGTTTGTAATGGACAATGCATCTTTGGACCACAAGTCAAATGCAGATGCACTAATATAAACCATTTTGATTTATCTTTAATGTTTGACAATTGACAATTTGACATTGAACTATCAAATTTTGGCCATAATTTATGTATTTAATTGTGGAAATATATATATATATATAATGGCTGAACCCGGCTGTATTGAACCTAGGAAGAAAAATATCGCTGAACCATTCAACCCAAAAGTTCAAAACCAATCCCAAATTGGAGACATAGTCTTATAGTTAAGTAATTTAAAAGTAAACATGCATAATCTTCTCTTTTCTCTTACTTACATATATAACAATTCTTTGTTCACAAGGTGCCCATCTGTTAGTTTTACCATTTAGCTCACGAGAGTTGGTTCTTACTTATGCAATCATGATCTTTTTTGGAGGCTTTTTCTTAATGTAGGTAGGTGGGATGCTCTGGTAGGGCATTGATAATGTTCTTATTGTACTAATGAATTTTCATATCCTTGGTATTTTCTTCATTCCAAAGGTTAGTCATAGTTCGGATGATGAAAATAGCTCCCAATTAGTTTTACAATGATATGTAAACTCTTCAAATAGAATTCAAGAATCAACAAAATAATTAAATTACTTCCTACTTGCTTATGCAAATGAAGTTTGCTTTGGAGAAGAGACTATTGTGATCAAAATAGAAATTAAACTTGCAACAAACAAAACTTAGATTTTTATCCTGGAAACCCCCAATGTGGAGGAAAACCAGCTTTTGTGGTAGTGGTGATGGCTTTGCTACCTTCTTTATTCTCTTGGGAAGATAATTATAACATGTGGGACTCCATTTCTGCTCTCTACTTATGTTTATCTCCTTCTCACTATGAACAACTGAATTCTACAATATTCCTCTAGTTCTCCATTCTCTGAAATATGCCTTTCAACAAAATATAATCCCCTTTACATAGATTTTTATGATAGAAAGATTCTTCCAAGCCCTTGAATAATTTCTGTGTGCATAAGAAGCTAAAATGCTGGTTATATGGTTCACATTCCAAATCTGTGCTCATTGTTGATGGATGGTAATGTGGTCTTTGTGGAGACTTGGTCTGTACCACGTTTGTGGTCCCTTCTACTTGTATTCTGCACTATTATTTTCTATTTTGTTCTTGTTCTTGTATCTGAATTCATTTTACAGTTCAAGTTTCTATGCTTATATACATCTTCTAGATCTATTTTGAATCATAGTCTTTTCTTAGGGAGCTTTTGGTCCCACAAAAGCTTAATGAGACAATAGGTGGGGGAAGAGTTCCCCATTCTTTCTTTGGAATACCATTTGTCGTAGCCTTTAGGTAATCTCTTGATCATTGAGTCCAAATTCCCATGTTTGTTAGACTTTATCTCTGGTTCCCTTGTTTTCTTTTCTAGCACCTCATCCTTTGTGAGTATGGCTGTTCCTTCCACACCCAAATCTTCTAAGGAGGGTAGCACCTGTTCTATTAAGGTGCAATACTCACAATTAAAATTGAGCACATCTTCATAAAAGGAGGTAAACCAAGTTTGAATGCCATTTTGCCTATGGCATTCAAAATTGTGAGAAGTCCATACCTTAATGGCTTAATTTTCTTTGCTTATCCTTGTAGCCTTTCTTTTCCCAAGGAAAGCCCAACTTTGTCCTTTACCTTAATGTTGTGCTCCTTCTTATGTTGATCATGCCTTTGTTTATACAATTTTCATGTTCTTTCCTCTTGTTCCTTAATTTTGAGTTGAATATGTACTAGAAGGCAAATATCTCAAGCATGCCTGAAATAGTAACTTATTAGGAGAAGACTGCAATACCCTGTTATATGAATGCTAAATGTAAGGGAGCGATTCATGATGTGTCTAAGGAAACTGTTATGCCCCTCAATGAGCTGCACCAAGGTTTTTTTGACCACTTCTGTCTGACCATCATTTTGTAGGTAAAAGGCTGTGCATTTCTTTAGCATTGTGTCCATCATGCTTCATAACATAGATCCAAACTTACCAACAAACCTTTTGCCTTTATCTGAAATTTATGGTCTTAGGAAGCCCAAAGTGCATACAGTATTAAAGAAGCCTCTATTTTTGTTAGTCTTTTTGCAAGCAGGCAAAATATACATTTTGCTATACCTATCAACCCCCATAGACAAATATTCAAGCCCACAAGCTTCTTACAAAATTCATAGAAGTACTTTTCCATGGCCTTGTGGGGATTGGCAAAGGAAAATACATTCCTCTTGCCTTGTCTTAGATTTGCTTGTGCAACATAATTTACAGCCTATAACAAAATCTTGCTACTTTTTGCTGCATTTTACGTCAAAACAAATACCTTTGCATATTGAGCCACTATTTTACCTGTGCTGAAGTGATTTGCCACTTTGGAGGTATTTGCCTCCCTCATCAGTAGAAGCCTTAGTGCTCTTGGCACACACAATTCCTACCTTGTAGAGTACCTAATCTTGAAGATGGAAAGTTTTCTTCACTTTTTACAGTTTCCTGTGATAGAAACTCTTCATATATCTTCCCAAAGTCCTCATCATGTGCATTTTCTGTAATATAAGCCTCCTTTGTGGAAGGCTCCAAGTGAGTTACCATAGCCATAGCCAAAATAGATGGCCTAGATAACATATCTGCCACAACATTGTAAATTCCTTTTTTTATCTTTAATCACCAAATGAAACTATTGTAGAAGTCCATCCATATATAATACTTTGCTGCTTGTAATTTGTTTCGTGCTTGTAAATCTTGTAGAGATTGGTGGTTAGGGTGCACAATAGTTTCTTTACCAAACAAATAATGCCTCTAATTTTTGATTGTTTGAATTAGTTCATTTAGTTGTTTATCATACCTTGGATATCCGCTAACTGCTGAAGTAAAAACTTCTAAATGACGAACTGTGATGTCCTCGCTCCAGTCAGTTCTCGGGAACAGTGTGTTAGCCCTTTATTGGACCCTTGTGGGCTAGCTGGATTGGTTAGAGGGTCAGTGGTGTTTTCTAGAGGAGTTGATCGTTCTCGTTTTCAGAGCCAAGTGATTGGTTCACAGTAGGCGTTAGCAGTTCAGGAGTCGACAGCTTCTGACGGCACAAGAATATTTGGAGTTTTGAGAAAGTTATGGATTTTTAAGTGATTTGAGTTAATTAATTAACTTAATGCTTTATTATAAAGTCAAATTGACTTTATATATTTTATATCACTTAAATATTCAATAAAGGTGATTTCAAATTTAAATTACTTAAAATATAAAAGGGCGCCCACTTTATTTAAGTCAAACTATTGAAAGTGACTTAAAATATAATTTAAAAGATTTAAATGATGAAAGGGGTGTATCATCTTGGAAATGCGTGCCTTTTTGATATAAGGCAATTTGGCAATGAGAAACCCTATTATTGATTATTTCGACTTTGCCTTGGATATTTTTCCTATGCCTTCCTCTGTGATCAGGGTTTGAGCAATATTTCCATTGGAGAACGATTCCTCTTCGATGTCGAGCATTTTTTAGACTGTGAGAGACTAGTCGAATCAGTGTAGTTGAGAGCTTCATTCAGAGGTTCTACATGTTTCAATCAGAGTACTTTGTACAGGTTTTTAGTTGTTTGCAATAAGGAAAGGGGGTTCTTCACTTGTGGCGTCCTCTTCAGCAGATTTGTGGCTCCAACAGTGTTTCTTCATCTCTTTCTCCTTGGCCGTACCATTTGCATTGGATTCTGTGCCTTCTTGAAAGTTGGGCGTGTGAGCTTGAAGTAGAAACGCCTTCTCTTTGGCTCCTGAATGTGACTAATTCTTGGCGTCTACCTTTCTTAAGGGTTTGTATCCTGTTTTACAAAAGGGAGAAATCAAATGTGGAGCTTGG
>VDFB02008418.1:0-25513 GCA_007258455.2 Sequoia sempervirens
CAATGCCTTAATGATGTAAATGATTTATGATACAAGTGAATTTCATGAGAATGGTTAACTACTATTGTAAATGTGCTAAGTTGGATGCAGGTATGGGTTCACACCTCCAGAAGGGAGAGGAATTATCACTCAGGAGAAGGATTTGGTCCAGTAACCCTTAATAAGCCAATATTGAGATTTCACACGCTCACTTCTAGTTTGGTCAAGTAAGAGTCAGGTTAGTCCATGAATCAGGTAAGTACCTTTGGTCATAGTTTGGGGGTGAATTGAATGACTTTGGTTTTAGTCTCTGGCTTCTTGATTGTTCTTGAATTGGGTTATACATGGTTGAGTCTATTTGATATGAGTAAGTTCTTCTTTGTGTATTTATTAATCGATGATAATTAACTATATATATATAATGAATACATATACATGTGCGTGTGTAGAAATATATATATGTATATATTCATTTGTTATTGTATGATTTATAAAAAGTGCTTTGAATAAAAACCATAGGGCATAAGATGGAACTTCTGATGTATATATATGTTTAATGTGCTATATGAGGCACATTATAAGCACTAAAGTTTACATGACTAAAACCATCGCACCATAGTAAAAGGTTAAGCATAATCTTTGCATAGGAAAAGGGTATGCATTAAGCCATATAGACCATGCATGGCATGTGTAATAGGTTTAAAAACTTGGTCGGACATTTAAATGGAAAAATACATTTGTTTAAAGTGTAAGCCATATGATAATGTGGCTGTATAAAACCAATGCATAGGTTGTGAAAGGTCAGTGCATAGTATGGATGCAATATGAGTGTTGCATAAAATATTAACATGATGTGTAAAATACATGCAGTGCTATGTCCAACATGTGGAAATGATTTACAAGACATAGTTAAATGTATTCAAGGAAATTTGAAATGCATTAACAAGATTTGACTTGGTCTTTGAATTGAAACACCAAAGTAGCACACATGATGTTTATGTGGTGTCAAATTATGAATAATTGCATTCCTTTAGAAGTATTTTCTGTGAACTTTTTCCAGCGATGGAGGCCAAATAAGAATGAGAGAATTAGTCAAATAGAAGCTGGCATAAAGAGAGTCGACCTATGAGAATAATTACCTTGCATTTCTGAATGATATTCTTGTTGTCCTTGATCGAAGTGACTGGCTGTGCAATATTGCTAAGTCTTAGTTTGTAAATTTGCCACCTTTTCTTTACCTTGCTGATTCAAACCAATTGACCTAAGAAGTGCCAATCCTATTATCCTATTGCTAGCCTTTAGTTGCTAATTTTTGTATATAAATAGAGGTTCTCTTTACCTCAAAAGGACAAATACTTGCACTCTTGCTGCTATTTTCTAGGTTGTTATTATAATTTTCTGAGTTTGAGAGAGAATCCGTGAGAGGCTTTGTGGGAGAATTATGGAGAGAACTAGTGAGAGGTTAGAAGAGGATTTTGGAGGTTGTTCTTGGTGGAATTTTCAATCAAGATAGAGCCATTAATCTAGGAGAGAGGAATAATCAATTGGAGCTTTTATATAGGCATGCTAGTTTCTATACCTTTTTGTTTTATATTGGAAAGGTTAAATAGATTTGAATACTATGTTGGAAAGGAATGGTATGAGTAAGTTGTGATGCTTGATTATGTTTGAATTTTCTTGGACATTAATTTCTTTGATGGAACCTATCTATTAGGTTAATTCTTTTATATACCTTATATGGGATTTTATATGATGTGTTTCTATATAGAATTTACGTAGTTAGTCTATACTGTATGTATGTAGAAATAAATGTGAAATATGGATTATATCAATATAATGGAGGGGAATAACTTGAATTTGTTAGCTTATAATGCTAGGAAAACCTTGGGAATAATAAGGCTAGTAACACAACAATAGTAATTTGGTATGAAAGATGTGTCATCATTGACAGGATGTGACATCATGTGAACCATATCGTTAGTCTATACTAGAATTATCATATATAATTGTTGCTTTACTTGATTATTGATTGAAACCCTAGGTTGAGAATAACCTACTTGGTTGGGTTGTTTATTTGATCTTTGTTTAAACAACATAAGTTGAGATTAACCTACATGATTAGACTGATACTTGAATGTTAATTTTATCTTGGGATTAGGGTAAACTAAGGATGAGATTAGCCTATGTGATTAAGTTGATCACTTAAATTTATGAATTAAATTACTATTTTATTGGAGCCATAGGTGGGATTACCCTATCAAGTTGGTTGTTTTATACTCTTGACATGAAGTCATTTTATTGATGTGAACCTACTTTTTGAATAGCCTTTTATTGATGAGATTATAATCTTGAATAAGAGTCCTTTATTGTTGAGACTATACTTCTAAATGAGTCATTTATTGATATGTTATTCTTTTGATTGAGGCCATTTATTGTTGAGGTAATACCTTTGAACTAAGATCATTTATTGACGAGAATATACTTTTGATGAGAATCATTTATTGTTGTGATATACTCTTGAATGGAGTCATTTATTGATGAGTATTTATTCTATGATAAGATGAAGCTTATGTAGCTATACTTTAGATTATGAAGTTATTTGTTATAATGAAGATATTTGTAAGTTAGAGCCATGAAGAGTTTTTAGGATATTCCTGGGGTTAAAACTATGAAAATTTCTTTGTGAAGAACAATGGGCATGTTACAATTGGTATAAACATGATAAGCATATATGTAGTATAAAACAAAAAGATTCAGATATGTCTTACTCCAAAAGATATTTATAAATGGATCCTAAATAATAATATTTAGTTAAGGTATAGACACAATTCCCAATCCATCCAAATTCAAATCAACTTTACACTCGATACAGATAATTCAGTTGAATATTTGACAACTCTTGTACACATATTTATTAGAACAATAATAAATGTTTTTTATATATTTAAACATGAAGGAAAAACCTAATACAAAATAGATTAAAATAGTCTTCAATTATCATAAAGTGGAGAGATCTAGTAATTTTTTGTAATGCACTCTAATAAAGGTCATAATGTGTAGGTATGAACATTATCATTGGAAGTATAATACAAAAGATATTGAATTAATAGATAGGTAGGATAAACTTACTAAATAGAATGAAAATTATCATTAGTTTTCCCTTCTAAAATCCAATTTGCACAAAAATATATAGTGATAAATTGGTAATGAGTAATTGATAGTGAAAAAAAACCTTGATATAAAAAATATAATAACTTCAACTATTGTAGCTTTAAAAGAAAATGGATTTCAATTAAAGAAACAATCTTCAAATTGATAATATTTAGAATACACAAGAAAAAAAATTGTATTAGATTGGTCTTGTTGTTAGATGCATAGGAAAAATGAGGGGGGGGGGGTTGAATCAGTTGTATACTTCTAAAACATCAGAAACCCTCATTAACATTCAGATCTGCATTAGTTCTTAAACCATTAACATGTATTAATAGAATGTAAACATGTAAAGTGGTAATGCAAACACATCAAACACATAAGAACACTAGATTTATGTGGAAAATCCAAGAAGGGAAAAAACTGGTGAGAATTAACTCACTAATATATGAATTGCAACACCAAATATAATAAGGCTCATTTCCAAGGGCTCACTACCTAGAAAGATAAAGAAAGGCTCATTGCTAGTGGCTCATTTCCAAAGGACTCACTATTTAGAAGAAAGAAAGAAAGAAGAAGGGGTGGCTCACTACCAATTTGAACTGTTAATAATGCATCTCTCATATGCCAAAGGTACAATTCCACTAAAGCACAAATAACTCATCAAATAGACTGAAATGTAGACACCTTCTCCTCACTGCATTGGGAAGTCATAGGCATTAAGGTTCACACTCAAATCAACACACTTGATCAATTTCACATATTTCACATCACACACACTTCACACTTAATGCATACAACAATTCACCTTGCATTTATACCCTCTGTGACCTAAAACAATCTTAATTAGATTGGCCTTAATGAAACATATACACCTTTACCGTGCAACATCAAATAGGTTAGCACTAAACACTTCCACATATAATTAAGTGAAGCCAAACCACACCACTACTTAATTGGGACCCAAATATACACAAACACACTTTTCAACACTTCCCAAATTAACAATTATCCTCCACAATTAGAGCTAACATGCTAGGTTGGCCAAACTTGTACTAACACTAAAAAGTGACACCAAACACACCTTTGAAGGTCCAAAAAAATCTCACAAACCATACAAAAATACTTCACAACATCTTAGAATACTCCAATTGCAACAAAATATTTTGCACAACTACTGGAACCACCTAAAAATCAAGAACACCTTCATTATGTGTAATAAGATATACTGGCACAAACATCCAACATTTCAAACATTATTTTAGAACAAATAAACACCTAAAATTTCAAGGGAAGGTAGATACAAACATTATAAGCATGTTCCCACATCCACAACATTAACCTTCATTCACTAGTAGAATTTGGAAAATAAATGACTACTGCGATTAAAAT
This sequence comes from Sequoia sempervirens, assembly GCA_007258455.2. NCBI lineage: Eukaryota > Viridiplantae > Streptophyta > Pinopsida > Cupressales > Cupressaceae > Sequoia > Sequoia sempervirens. Next base: position 4,522 of record VDFB02008418.1, read on the forward strand.
AGTCATGTGGACTAAAAATTCTAGTCATGTGACTAACACTAGTAGAATTTGACAAATAAACGACTAATTTGGTCATTTATAAGTGACTAATTTGGTCATCGGGTAAAATCACAACTAAATGACTAAATAAATGACTAATATTAGACAAATAAAAATGACTAATATCACACAAATAAAAATGACTAAATGTATGACTAAATTAGTGACTAAATAAATAACTACTACTCCTCTATTCTTTTTTCTTTCAAATTTGATCATAATTCATAGAGCTTAAGGCCCCCTCATGGGATCCCCACCTAAGCAGGTCATTTGATCGCCTAGGTTGCTTGGTGCACCAAAAATACCTATTGCGTGGAAGACATTTCCTCTTGGTGCAGTCTTAAGGCCTTCACATATTTTATAAAAAAATTTAACATTTACATTCTTTAAGTTTTATTACTCATTATGTTAATGAATAATTAATGTTTTGAACTATGATTTGAAGCAAGTTTGATTTTCTTGTTGTGTTAGCATGTCAAATGTATCAAAGAGAAATTGTGGTCAATTTCACTAATAACACAACAAAATAATTAGTCACACAAATAAAAATTAGACAATATGATATTAAAGTGGATAATTAAAAAAAATATTTTTAATTGAGAAAATGGGTGGTATTATAATATAATAATATAATAATATTATATTATAATATTATATAATATAAATATATTATAATATAATACATTATAAATATTATTAATATAATATAAATATAAATATAATAAATAATATAATATAATATTATTCTTTAGAAACATGTATATAATTTTTTTGTTTTTTTTGTTTTAGATTTATGCTTTGTTTAATTTTGTTTTTTTGTTTTAGATTTTTGTTTTGTTTTATTTTAAAATTTGATTTTTTTAGAAATATGTATATAAAAATTTCCAAATACATAAAAAGAGGCTTGTTTTTTAATTTTTAATTTTTGATTTTATAGATTTTTCTAAATAAATAATAGAGATATATGTTTAGAAAGACATTTATGGATTTGTTTTTTGATTTTTAGTAAATCTTTTTTATTTTATATTTTAAGAAATTTTCCTTTTTACATAAAAAGATACTAAATTTATATTTTTAAATTTTTAATTTTTTATTTTTAATCTATGGATTTTTCTAGATTAATATAATATAATATAAATATTATAATATTATATTATATTATATAATATTTATATCATATTATTATTATTAATATTATAATATTATATTAAAATATATTTAATATTATATAATAATATAATATTATAATATATTTAATAGTATATATTGTATAAAAACCTAATTTATTTAATTTTGATTTCATTTCAATTCTCTTTTTAGTGGACATAATGGATGCCATAAACAACTCCTCGCCATAATTTTCTAATCCACTCGTCCAAACCTTATTTTTGGCTGCAACTCACCAAATGGGAGAAGTGAAAGGTAAAAACCAGCGAGGAAAAGTTTGGAGGAGCCAAAACCAATAGCCGCAGGAAAGTAGGAAAATCCGCAAGTAAAGAATGCCCAACATTAAAACCTAAATGTGCTCAGTATTAGATCTTAGCCGTAATTTTAAGGATGCCCTAATGTTAAAACTTAAATGTGCTCAGTATTAGGATCTTGGCAATAATTTTCATTTTAAAAACATACTCTAAAACCCTCGTCGAAACCTTATTTTGTATCGATTTGCATTTTACATTTATATTGGGAGTTTTTGTTTCTTTGGTCTCCTTCCCATTACGGTGCTATATAATGTTGAGTGGTTGCAACATAGGTGGGAGTCGATGCCAAGCAGAGACTGTTTGGTTTTAGAGGGTGATCCAGAGAAAGTTGTTGTTGATCCAAGGGCTACCGTTGATGAGTCAGAGGATTTGGTAGTGACTACAGGAAAAAGAGAGGTATGCTATATGTAATTTGTTTCTTTACTTTCTTTCTTGTACCCATTGCTGAAATCTGTGAAATTTGTTAATATTTTTAACCTTTTGCTCCTAATTCCTATATTAGCGCATATTTATCATTGAAATTGGTTTGTTGATATCGTTCTTCTTCTACCCATTGAAGAAATTTGTGGATTTCATGTGTACGTTAGTTTTCTCCCCTATTTCTAGTTTTAGAGGCATGCCTTATAATGAATTTGGTTGGTTGCATTTTTTTTTCCTCTGCCTATCATTGACATCTTTGCAGTTAGTTCTTTTTTTTAATTTCCTGCTTCCAGTGCTAGTTGTTTAAGATATGCCCATCTTTGAAATTTTTTTGTTGGTTACATGTTTGTCTTCTATCCATTATGAAATCTATTATTGAAATTGGTAAGTTGGATGCATCTTTCTTCCACTCATTATTAATGAAATCTACATGTAATGAATTATTTTGATTTTCTGCTCATATTGCTAATATATTAAAGCCTTGAAGAGTGATGCAGAGCAAAGGAAGAAACAACAATACTTAGAACAATTCTCATTCAATCCTTTACCAAAATCATTTCAATTTCTTTGAATTTCTTCATGGCTACAAAGCCCAACTCTTCAAAACATGACTCTAAACCTGTATCAAACTAAAACCAGACCCTCATACATCTTCAAAATCATCATTTTGACAGAAATAAACCAATTACACAACCTTTTTCCTCTGTTTTATCAGATTTACAAATTACTTGCACCAAAAACCCAAATTTCGCTTGAAGGGAATCAAAACACTAAATCGGGTGTAACTTTCAAACCAGATTGAATCTCAAAAAAATAAATACATTTTTGAGCACCCATTTCAGCCATTAAAAACATATCTCATTTGTAGGTACACTTGTTTTGGAACATAGGCTTGCTGTCCAGACTTCTTTGCTACGAATTAGGTCGAAATAAGCAGATATGCATGCAAACAGTCACCTATAACTTTCACAAATCAATAAATTAATCCAATCTCTCTAGTGAGAATTTATAGGATATCATTATGGACATTTATCCAAATTTTTAGCAAAATCCAACGGTTAAATTGCGAGAAACAAAATTTTACTGCAAACTGTTACCCTAGATCAGAATTTAGACTGTATTTACAAAAATTAGCATAACTTCTTTAAAAATGAACCAATCTACATGAAACGAATTGGAAATGGAAGGTGATTGTTCCCTCTAACACTTAAAAACATTTATTCCATCATTTGAGGCTGTAAAAATCCATACAAAGTCTGGAAACAGTCAATTTTCTAGAAAATGTGCATAAAAATAGAGTTTTTTTTCATTATTTCTTCAAGGTATCAATCACCAACGACCAAAAAAGGAGTTCAAAATCCTTTTTAAAGAAATTTACATCAGTTTCTAACTGTTTTGAAACTTCCCATTATTGGGTTGACTCTAATAACCTATTAACTCCTAATTGTTGCTTAATGCAACTTTTACATCTTTTGCAATTTTGAGATTTTTGTTGGCACTTTTACATTTTTCTGCCAAATATTTATCAAATGAATCTTGAAATGAATTCTACAAATGGAAAATGGAATCATTTACAAAAGAGAACCATGGTGATGTGAAGGTGCTCCTGCACCAAAGAGAGGTGTTGTTGACAAGTTTTCTGATCCATTCTCCATGCATATGGCAAAGATTTTGACAAGTTTTCTTTCATCTCTAAAAAACATAACTTTGTTGGTTACATTTTTTTTAGGCAAACAATCAGTGGAGATACCATTCAACTTAACTACATACTGGAATATATTACCCATTATTGGTATTTTTTTTTTGGTGTTTGATTCTATTTAATGTTGGGTATTTGCAAGGGCAGCCAACCTTATCTATGCAGGGTAAAGGAACCTGAATGTTAAAACCTCATATGTGCTCATTATTAGGATCTGATTGTAATTTTCATTTAAAAGAAACATACTCTATTATTTGAACTGTCAACTAATATTTTTCCCACTTGCAAGAATGAAGTATATGTGGTGAATATTCATGATTTTTTTGCATGAATGTTACTTCACCTTTTTGGGCATTTGCTTTTGTCTTATGGCTACTTGATGGTTTGAGATTAGTTCACTCTCAAGGCTGCATGTTACTGATTGATACATTTTGTCATTTGGTGTCATTTAGTCTCAAATGTTACCTTTTTCATTGAGCTTAAATTGTTGTTTATTCTTTCTTTTATCTCCCCAAGTTATGCTTATTTTTGTGAAGAGTCTCATCTGTAAATTTCAACGATCTTATTTTGCATGCAATTTTGATTATCTTTTTAAAGTTTGTGAGATGGTTTTTGGAGCTATCTGCATAAATGTTTTCTTTTTCAAAGTTTTGAGCCCCGATAATGGATTCATTATGAGGCCAGAAGCCATTGTTGTATCCAAAAGTATGAGTGCTCCTACCCTATGAATGTTTATGGCGTTAAATCGTGAAGCTAAAGTAAAATTCATGCAAAAAATCAATGAAGCCGAAGTAGTCTTTTAAATTTTGGAGGAGAATTTGATAATTTATTATTTGAATTGTCACCTTTCTTTTGTGACTACAGATTTACATGTATGAAGGGTCCATTTTTTGATGATTTGTTTGGTTGCAGGGCATGTTGAAATGTGGAAAAGAAAAGTAATGGCAGTGAAGAAGCTATCATTAGCCCATTCTTAGCTTAGCCATGCATTAACTTCAATTCGAAATTGAAGTGAAGCTCATCTCAAATGTTCAATTTTTTCTCAAGGCTATGAATATATGGAAAACAAAAGCCTTGATTTGTAAAGATTTGTAAAGTATAACTGTTGTAAAAAGTTTTGAGTTTCATTTGATTTTTGAGTTTCAAATCCAAATGAACTTTGAAGAAAATAATTTCATTAATATGTTTTGACTTATTAGTGAGGATGTAACCATTGAGGTTTTGATTTGTCAATGAGGCTTAATGAAGTAAATTTTCAAATTGATAAATATTGTGTTGTGGCTCCTCTTAATTTGTGATCTATTTGCGATCAATCATATTTGTTCAAGAATTTTAGTCTTTATTTCATGGTGTTTCTCTCAACATTTGAATATCTATGATATTTGAAGTTTATACGCATAAATTTGTGAGGATTAATTTAGATTTGATTTGTAACTTGAATCAATGATTCACCCAAATAAATGACTAAACCATGACTAAATAAATAACTATCATGACTAAAATAAATGATTACAATGATTAAATAAATCAATACCATGACTAAAATAAATGACTACCATGACTAAATTAATGACTAAATATATGACTAAAATAATGACTAAATAAATGACTACCATGACTAAATAAATGACCAGTTAACAACAATCAATTACTAAATTAATGACTAAATATATGATTAAATTAATTAAAATATATGACTAAATAAATGACTACCATGACTAAATAAATGACTAAACTAACAACTAAATCAATGACAAATAAATGACTAAAATGGTTTAGTCATAAATTATCGTGTTATAAATGACCAAAGAATAAACTACTAATGGTCACGTGACCAAAATTAGTCATTTATATGCAATTTTAGTAGTTTTTTTAGTCATATATGGTTGTTTGTGTAATAGTGATCATGGAGAAATGAGAGCAATCTCATTTCTTCAGACACCCTATTTCACCAGATAGACATAATGTCAAACACATCTTCCAGTGTAAAGTGATCCAAAACCTAAAACTTTGAATGACACCTTTGAATACCTCTGATCATCACATCCAAATCATATGGGTACATCTTCAACCATGAAGAAATGCAAAACAAAACACTAAACACCACTCTGTCACACTAAATTCTCTTTTATTCAAATTTTCTCAAAAGCACTTGGAAACCAAGTGAACCAAATTCATTAACAATATTACTAACATCTCTAAAAAACATATAAAAAATTCACAAAAATATCCTCAAACATAAGTTAGACCAACAACCTTTGCAACTATACTAAAGTAAGACATCAATGACAACACCAACAAAATTATGTTGACATTAATACCAACAACTCTAATGCTAAGGGTTGACATCATCAACACCAACATCATTCAACACTTTCTTCATAAAATGGGTTGATATCAATGGAAACACCCAAGCAACTCACAAACAACTCCAACAACTCCAACATCTCCAAACTTCCAACAATCTCCCCTTTGTCATTGATGGCAACACTTGCTTTCTGAAAAAACCATCAATGCAAAAACAACAAAAAAAAAATCTATAATAAGTAGTACTCCCCTTGATAGGGACAACTCTTCTCTTGTAACATCAACAACACATGCTTTCTAGATCACTCTTTTCCTTTGCTTTTCAAACAATATATGTCCATACTCTCTCTCTTATGGTTTTTAGACCATATCAACTTTTGCGCTATGGTTTTCCAACCACTTCAAATTTTTCTCCGCCTTTGACATCAATGGTAAAGGAACATAAAATCATCCAACTCTTTTTCTCTCTCCCTTTGACAATATACAAAGGGAAACACCTGCATATGCCACTTTCCTGCACACTGCCCCTTAGGGGCACACAAAATGCTCCAACAAAATTCATCAACTAGTAACCACTACTACCTACTCCCCCTAAGAGGTAGCCTTCACCATCAGTCTAGGACCAAGAATGTATCTTGAAATGCTTCTCAGATAGATGCACACACTTATGCATCTAATTTAAAGAAGGAGGAAAATAACCCCTAACTTCTCCTAGAGATACTCAAAAGTATCTTTTGGAAGAGCCTTTGTTAAAATATCAACAACCTAATCCTTAGTAGGCACATACTCTAACTTCACCTCATTCTCTATAAATTTCTCTCTCAAGAAGTGATACCAAATTGAGATATGTTTTGTTCTTGAATGCATTACCAGATTCTTTAAAATATTTATTACACTTGTATTGTCACACATTTAATAGGAATAAGTCCATCATATGAAACTCTGATATACCTCAATGTTTGCTTTATCCACAACTCTTGTGTGCAGCATGATGCTGCTGCAATATATTATACTTCTATAATAGATAATGACACTGAATCTTGCTTCATACTTAGCCATGAAATGAACCCACTTTCAAGAATGAAAGCACAACCACTTGTCCGTTTCTTGTCATCTGCACATGTCTAACCCAATATGCATTTTTATATGCACTCAAGGAGAAGTCAGTATCCTTAGGATACCCTAAACCACAATTTAGAGTGCCCTTCAAATATCTAAATATCCTCTTCACTATTGCAACATGTGAGATTCTCTGGGATCTTGAAATATAGCCACAAGAAAAACTAAATGCATGATATTCAATCTAGTAGCACTAAGATATAATAGTCCAACAATCATTGATCTATACTTGTTTTGACCTATCTTATAAGGAGATTCATCATCCTTTCTTAACTTACAACTAGTAACCATAGGAGTACATGTATTGGTTTAGAGTTATCCATTCCAAACTTCTTCAAAAATTCCTTAACATACTTAGACTATGATATGAATATACCTTTCTTTGATTGACTGATTTACAAACAAAGGAAGAAATTCATCTCCCTACACATTGACATCTCAAACTCATTCTGCATTTACTTTACAAATTTATTGCACATATCTTTATTTCCTCCAAAGATTATGTCATCAACATATACCACCACAATCAAGATTTTTTCTCCTTCAAATTTTAAATATAGATTCCTATCTGCAGTACCTTTTCTAAATCTTTGCCACAACAAGTACTTATCTAACCTTGCATACCAAGCTTTGGGAGCTTGCTTCAGTCCATATAATGTTTTCTTCAATTTGTAGACCATATTTTCATCTTCTAACTACTGAAAAATTTCTATCTTTTCAATGTATACCTCTTCTTCAAATTCACCATTCAAGAATGCAGACTTCACATCCATCTGATATACTTTTGAAATAGAGGGAAATAGGATATGGGTGTTCTAGGGTTTCCAAAAATGGAAAAGGGGATCCAAAGAGGGAAAAGGGGCCCTACTTTCCTCAATTCATTAGGAAATGAGATCCACACCAAGAATTGACCAACAACCCTTAGGTGAGTCAACCCAAGATGTGAATCTTCAGATTTCCCTTTTTTCTAGGATGGGGGTCTAGGCCAAATAACACTTTGGGGAGAAAGACTAAAAATAGTAAAGCAACTCCAAATTTAGATCTACAAAGTTCATTTAGGAGATTTATCATAAAACATAAGGAACCAACAAAATTTCTGGAAAATCCAAAGGTAATAAATGCTCTACACTTGTCAAAACTTGCTATTTTTGTAACCTTAACAGCGACTCATTTGCCCTATGTTGAATGGGTCCTGGTAGGATTCTCTAAAAAAGTATGAATCTGAAATTGAAGCTTAAGACATGCAATTCCTTCTAATAACTTGAAATCCCTATTCCTAGATATGGACCTATCAAAAATATGCAAACCAAATTTGATGTTTGTTGGTGGATATGGGTTTTCCTCAGTCAAACCCCAAGTTTGGTAATTAAACCTTGATGATAAATATAAATATGAAAAAAAAAGTGTGTGTGCAATCCTAACCTTAAGTGTGTCTAAGATTAAGATTTCTAATAATGCCAAGAAACCCTAATCAAGTGTGTTATAATAGGATCCTAAATGAACGTGAACAATGAATAAGATCTACTTTAGGATACCATAAATCCCCTTAATAAGTCACAAATCTGATTGTACCTCTCTTTAGGCTGAAAATAGAATGATCATAGAAGATGAAATCACTTAGGAAACAATTCATTAGGTTAGGTTGAATCTCATAGTGCTTCTCCCAAAACCTAGAATCCATCATGATTCTCTATAGGCATCTATCATCAATTCTTCAACAACGTTTGATCTTTGATGACAAAATGAGCTTGAAGACCTACACAAAACAATAGAATTATGATCCAAGACTTCACTCTTGATTTCTCATTTCTCTTAAATTCAAAAATGCTTGATCTCATGTGAAACTCTTTTCTTGTCTAGTAGAAAATGATTATAAAACTTAGATTTATAGGCTTCCTTCCTAATTTTCCAATTATTAGATCCCAAAAGATGACAAGTGAAATTTGAATTTGAAACCTTAAAATGCCACCTAAAATTTACCAAAAGTTGAGTTTATGGCTCTTAATGAGGACTTTTTCGCCTTATGGAAAATGGGTCCTGACATAAATCATCAAGAGTCCTAGAATGTTAGGGCATTAATTTAATCCCCAACATTCGTTCAATGCGGGTTGTGGTTTCAGGAATTAAATAAATTTGATTAAAATAGGCCTTGGGATGCATGATAAAGGGCTATTAGGGGCATATTCATGGGATTTTAAAATGCATTAATGAAAAGGTCACCAAAATAGGTCCAAATGAGTGTGAATTATAGTTTCTCCTAGAAAGGGGTACAATTTTCTACACTACATTTAGCCCCCACTTTAGTGGCCATATGCCACTACATGCATATGCAAGCTAAAGGAGTTCAAATCAATAAACCTTATAAAAAGGATACTCATATGGATTCGTTAGAGAGAATGAATCCTCCAGTATAGTTATCAACAAAACCACAATGTTAGGAACCACATCCTGCAACATAGGTTAGTTGCTCAAAAATCCTCTTATCAAATTTCTACAGAGAATCAAATTTGAGGGTAGATGTATGCCCCTCGATTTCACTTGCTTTATGGAGGAGGAATCAAGGTGAATACAAAACCAAATAGAATTACTTAAGTTGTATCATAGGGTATTTCCAAGTAGCATACCACATAGTGATAGACCTTTTGATGAGATCGGGAGAAAAATTACAAATCCAACGCAACAAACGACTAAAAAATAGAGTCCTCTAGCCCCCAATATGCCAATTTGAATAAAATGCCCTTAAAATGAAATAAGCTTTATTTACTAGGGTTTAGTATATACAAATGAAAATGAAACTTTTTACTATCATTTGACATTTAAATTTTTGAAAATTACCTTGTTGCAGAGTGATCTAGGATGTCGAGCAAATGAGCTTACAAGCCTCCTAGATTGGATGTCGTTTGTGATAAGGTGGAAGAAGGCATACTTAGGCACATAGTGAGTGGATTATGTTATAATTTTTCTTTGTTTTCATGCATTTATAGTACCTTTTCATGTATTTTTAATATTTTTAGGATCCTGGAGAAGATTGTTACAAAGCGTCCATCTTTGTCACAAAGCGTCCATCGCTAGCACAAAGTGTCCCACCTTGGCGCAAAGTGTCCAAAATTGTCTAAAGTGTCCAAGACCCCTTGTCCAAAAATGGCATAAGTGTCCAAATTGGCCATAAAGTGTAATAGAGCAACTTTAGTGTTATTTAATTGGTAAATTTAGGATTTATTTTGTGTATTTTGTTTTTTTAAGTTCCTCGATCTTGACAATATCTCAGAGGTACAAAATTATGTTTCCTTCGAGAGTCCATCACACATATTTTAGAGGAAGAGGTTAGCATTTTATAGGAAACATGATTATTTCGGGTATACCCCTTGCCACCTATGAGACCTATCATGATGCTATGTTATTGGACCTAGTAGAGAGGTGGGATGCAGATTCATGTACCTTTCACCTTCCTATAGGTGAGATGACCGTCACCTTTGAGGACATCCACTGCATCTTGTGGATACCTATATGGGGCGAGGCTGTACACTTGACAAATGAGCGGTCATACAGGTAGATGTAGGATGACATTCTATACTATTTACAACATCCCATCCGACAGTCATCCATCAGTCCTTGCATTGAGCTTAGATGGCTACAACATGCATGAACACCATTACTTCGGTGGATCATATGATCATTACTACAACACTAGCACTAATACCAAATGGATGAGGTGCCCACTTCGATCGCAAACTAGTTCACATCATTCGAGACATGGAGGAGCATAGGATTGTTTATGCTTAAAGTCATAGTATGATGGCTCATCTATACTATGATTTGGGATGGTTTGGCTACCAAGAGCTAGATAGCATACTATATAGTATTGCAAGGATGCTGCTTCAAGCTTATCACTTGTACTAGACCCACTAGATTGCCTGCCATAGCAATCATGGGTTACCCATGGGCCTACAACTATGGTATGAGGCGGGCATTGAAGGAGGGAGATTTGTTGCACTGGTAGATTAGATTTGATCACTTAGATAAGGATGATATCTCCTGGAGACTATATCTCAGGATTCCATAGTGGACAGATGATATACATGAGCTAGTCATGCAGTAGTAGAACCAATTTATTTTAGGGAGGCACAATTACATAGTGAGACCATTCTACTATGATCTTTTCATGCGATAATTTAGACATATTCAAGTACCACCATAGGATCAATTCAAATACTTATGATCAACACAGAGTGCTCCTAGACCTGGGGACACTCATCTCACAATTAAGGATGTTTACATTAGTGGTTCAGAGGATGAGGACCACAACATGCCTCTAGTCTTTGATGCTAATGATGTAGGCAAGTTACTCGAGCCTATGACGATTGGTGGCTTGGAGGCTCATGACTAGCCCATGTCTTTCCCATGCACTACCTTGTAGGTCATGCTAGACCTCTTCTAGGTCATAGAGAGGATAGGGATGATGAGTAGGTTGATGGAGATACAGATGATAACGATACTGTGCCTGCAATATTTTTGGATTCAGAGGAGGATGAGGAAGAGGAGGATACCCAACCGATGAGCGATGACACTAATGAGATAGAGGAGGATCTAGTTTCCCATGATAGGAGAGATGCACCTCCTATTAGGTTCACTAGAACACATGCAACAACCACATTAGAGATCCGTACTCATGAGCATGGGGATGCCACCGGTAGTAGGCCATCCACACTTCCTACATAGAGGGGGATCACTATTCTATGATTATACCCTGACTGGTGGATTGTAGATCTAGGTGATGATGTGATATTTAAGTTATTTCATTATGATTTTATCTAAGTTATGTATATGCTTTATATATTATGATGTGTACTAATACCTTTTATGATTTCTATCTTGTAAGGTCCATGCGAGAGTGGCACAAGCTCTACCAGTGAGTGACCACTAAGATAATGCCTCCATTGCATACAGAGGATGATACACTCTTAGAGTACATGCCCCCACCTTCCGCAGAGCAACATGCAGACCTCTTTGAGTTAGTAGTGAGATTAGGCGTGACATACGAGAGTGCCACTACTTGTTTTGACCGACTTCTATTAGAGCTTTCAACACTTTGAGAATTTTGAGCCCGAACTGATAGTAGGATAGAGGATTCCCTATGAGTAGAGGTCTCAAGGTTACATGGGGAGTTGGCTAGGGTGCAAGCAGACAAAGAGTAGATAGATTGAGAGTGCATCGAGGTACTCATAGGGAGGCGAGAGTGGTTGGACTATCAGAGGGACTATGAGGATGCATGAGTCAGTGGTGATCAAATTCTACTACATCACGATGACCACAAGCATCACCAGACTTTGAGGCGTCTAGCAGTCATAGACCCTATTAGCATTATATTCCTTGATATAAGTACTTGAAGTTTTGATGATATATATATGAGCATTGATGTTTATGTTTTCATGATCTTATGTTGAATTAAATACCAATGTGATTTATTGAATATCCTTTTTTAAGAATTTTTAATAAATATCTCCATGATTTAATGTTTATGTGATCTAATTAAAACATTTTTAGTTTGTATTAGATATTAGATTGTGTTGAAGTATGCTATGTTAAATTAAATGCACTTAATGGTCTACTACCATTAAATGCATTAAGGATCTAAATTAACATAAGACATAAGATGATTTTGAATAGTATGAAAACTAAAGTAACAATTCAAACTTAATTTTGAATAATCACCTTAGATTTTAAGACACACCAAGATCGTTTGTTAAAGAATGAAGAAATTTGAGATAAAAATAGAACACCATCTATTTAATCTAACATTACTACTTTAATAACATACTATTAAAATAAAATGTTAGGTGTAGTATTGATGCAAATGCGTGGAATTGATAGGATCTTTTAGAGGTGTACCATCCATTTCTATTAATGTGTAGGCTCTAGACCATAGGTTTATTTAATTACATAAGGTCCTAACCAATTAGGGTGAAATTTTCCTTTTTCACTCAGAAGAGAATTTACATTATGCTAATTTTCATACTACACCAAGTCACCTTTGTTAAACATGCGAGGGATGACATGATCGTTATAAGTATGTTGCATCCATCTAGAATAAGCTTGGAGATGCTCAAGCGTATTAATATGCTATTAATCTAGCATTTCAAGCTAATGCAATCATTTCTCTTTATATGTCGTATCGTCAATAAGCCCTCTAAGAGCAATTTGCAGTGAAGGAATCTCTAACTCCAAGGGAATTATTGCTTCAGCACCATAGACAAGGTTATAGGTAGTGTTTCCTATACATGTTCTAATGCTTGTACAATAATCCTACAACAGATAAGTTAGTTGAGCATGCCAATATTTGTTACATTTTCTTATTGTTTTTCATAGAATTTTCTCAAGAGTCTTGTTAGTTGATTCCGCTTGACCATTTGATTGTGGGTAATATGGTGTGAAAAAATGATGTTGAATATGAAAGTTTTCCAAGAATTTCTTCACATCATTGTTCTTAAATGGAGTTCCATTATCTAAAATTAATGTAGAAGGAAGACCAAAGTGAGCAATAATGTGTTAGAATATGAAATGACATATTGCATTAGCTATCGTGGAATGAAGAGGGATAGCTTCTACCCATTTTGTAAAATAATCGGTAGCAGTAATGATAAATGTATGTACAGTGGAAGAAGGTGGTGATATTTTTCCAATAAGACCTAAACCCCAAATCGAGAATGACCAAATATGAACTTAGGCATGAAGCTCAAAAATAGGAGAATGAATCAAATTGTTGTGTTCTTGACATTTATTGCATTTCTTAACGTAGAAAAAACAATCTTGTTCCATGTTTCTCTAATAGTATCCTATATGAACTAATTTTTGAACTATCGATTTTCCTCCAAAATTTCCTCCATAAGCACCTGCATGAGCTTCATCAAGTGCTATAGGGATTTTAGATTGTTTAAGACATCTAAGTAAAAGAACATTAAATAATCTTCTGTATAACACGTCCACAAGGATTATACACTTAGATTCAAGTTTTTGAGGATGAGCTTGAGTGTTCTTAGTTGCAGGCTCAAGAAAAGTACCTTCTTTTAAATAGTTGAATATTGTCATGCACCATTCGCTAGAGTTTTCGATATTAGTTAATAGCACTTCTTTGCTTTTTTCATCTATTGATGGTTTGAGAATCATTTGGACTGTAAATGTGAAATGAACAAAAGGATCTGGAGGAGACACAAGAGAAGTGACACTTTCCATTGCATCTGCATGTTGATTATCCTTTCACCGTATATTGTTGATTGTATATGATTCAAATTTATATAATAATGTCATCATGAGGTCTTTGTGTCGAATGAGCTTATCAGGCTTTGCTTGATATGAACTGTTTATTTGTTTAATGACTAATAGGGAATCACCAAATACAAAAATGTGTTTGACATCTAATGCTAATGTTGCACGTATACCAATGATTAAAGCTTCATACTCTACACTATTATTCATACATAGGAAGTTTAAATAGAAAGATAAGGGAATAGGCTTACCTGAAGGAGGAATTAATATAACCCCCACTCTGGAGCTAGTTCGACATTTAGAACCATCAAAATACAATTCCTATGTTTTTTTTTTCTTTTTGAGTAGCCAACACATTCTTGTCAGGGAATGAGTCTATATTAGGTAGCGCTAAAGGAGAGGGATCATCAGCGAATAGGTCAGTCAAGGCTTGTCCTTTTATTTCCTTTTGAGAGAAAAATTTAAGATCAAACTTAGTTAACAACATAACCCACTTAGATAAGTGTCTTGATAAATCCATTTTTGAAACAAGGTGTTTCAAAGGATCAAATTTTGTCATCACATGAATTTCTACATTTAATAAGTAATGTATCAATTTACTAGTAGCAAATACAAGAGCCAAACATTATTTTTCTATTGTTGTATATCCTGTATTATAGTCAATCAAGGTTCGACTAATGTAATAAACTAGATGTTCTCTACCACTATCATCTTTTTGAGCCAATAATGCCTCAAGAGCATGGGCTGATGCTGTTGTATAAAGGATGAATGGTTTATCTTGCATAGTAGGTTGTAAAATAGGTGGAGTAGCAAGATAATCTTTCAAACTCTGAAAGGCCTATTTACAATCCTCATTCCACTTAAATTGAGCCTCTTTCTTAAGGAGTTGTGTAAAGGGTAATGTTCGGTCTGCTAAGGATGCTACAAAATGATGGATAGCTTGAATTCTTCTTTGTAGAGTATGCAATTGAGAAATGTTTTTAGGAGCTGGCATGTTAATGATAGTGTAGACACTGAAAAATGTCTTGAATGATATCATACACTTGAATCAGATATACTAACATCATTTCATCTTGAAACTCATCCTCTTTTCACCTAATTAATTGAATTAGCCTAGCTATTTAATTAATTGCCCCATTTTCATCTATTAACCTATGACAAAGTCAGGTTAATTCACCCCTTTTTGAATGCTAACGCTTCATCTCATTAAATTAAATAAATCAAACTATTTAATTTAATTACCTAAGTCATCTTATTTAATTAAATGTCATTTCACCTTCCCCCTTTCATTGAAACATTTAATTTAATGAAAATCACTTTATTCTTGTAAAAAACCCTAATTGTATGATTAAACCTTGTTTAACTAACAATTAATCTTTAATTTTCCTCCAAAAGGGGAATATTCCTTACACCTTTTTTGCACAATTAAAACTTTGTTTTAATTTCCAAAATATATTTTTTCCTTAGCCATGAGAATATTTCAAAGAATATTCTCTCTCCTCTAATCAAAAAGGGATATTCTCACTTGGCTTCTTGAGAAAGCTAAACTTGTGACTTCTTGAGCAAGTTACCTTGTAACCTGTGTGTGTAGGTTAAATGTGTGTTTGTTTGGAACAAATGGGAACCCTTTATTAAATATCATCTTGCATTCTCACCTGTTGATGAGAATCCATGATCTATGCCTCTTCTTTCTTTCATCCTTAACTATTGATTGATCTTTTTGATCTCAACCCTTCATTTCACATTTGCTCTCCTATAAATAGAACACTATTTGGAGACAAATGGACCCATCTTTCAATTGAAAACTTATGCTATTGAATTCACTTACACTCACACTCATACTTTACTCACATTTAGCATATTTTAGTTCATTTTTAGTTTCATTTTAGTTTTAAGCTTCCATTAATGGCTTCCATGCATCCATCTTAACTTGTTGCTAAATTAGGGTTTGAATCTTTTTTTATAACCCAAGTATCCTTATATAGCTTAGATTTTACAAACTTAGTCTGTTTTAAATAATCATATTATGTTAACTCTACATCGTATTTCAATCTAGCATAAATCATGTTTTCATCCATAAATCATAACAACTTCATCGATTCTCTTCAATAGAATTGATTGAAATAGGCTCATTGATCATAGGATTGGGAAAGGGTCATCGTTTTATATCAACATGACACCAATTCCAAAATGCGATAAGTTTCAAATTGGTTAAAGTAGGCATTTGACTATTTTTAGTAGTTTGTAGTGTTTAATTTAAATAAATGTTTTAGTTAACTTTCAATTTAAATGATCTTGTTTAAGATTGAGTATTAGTGGAAATGTTATGCTTTGATTCATCATAGATCAAGCATAATCAGCCTCACACTGATATCTTAATTTGATAGATAACATCAATTTTCTTTGTGTCCACATCAATGCCTTTGTGAGATACTATAAACCCAGAAAAATTTCCACTATCCACGCCAAAGACACTTTTTTAGATTTAATCTTGGCACACTATTTTTTCACATTCTTTCAAATATTTTTTGAATAATATTCAAATTATCTTATGCAGTTAAAGGTTTTATAGCAGTGTCATCTAACATAATCTTCCAAAGATCTTGTATGTAATCATGAAACATCAATGTCATATCTCTTTGATATGTTGCGCACAAATTATTTAATAAAAAAGGCATAGCTATCCAAAAAAAATTTCCCCAAGCTGTAGTAAATGCTATCTTGTATTGACCTTGAGGGTTGATAAAGATTTGATTGTATCCAAAAAATCCATCCATGAACAACAACAAAGCATGTCCCACAATCAAATCTACTATCATGTCCAGTAATAGGAAGGGAAGAAATCATCTTTTAAAGATGCTTTATTCAAATCCCAACAGTTTGTACACATCCTAATGTATGACTAGGTGAAGCCACAATAGTGGTTTACAATTTGATGGAGGAAGGAAAACTGAGAAAAAATTACCCTATGGCAAAAAAATTGGTTTTAGGGGTTCGAATGAACCTATAAGTTTGACCGAACCAAAGAGGGGTTCGACTGAACTAGGGTTCGAACGAACCTATTTAATTATTGGACCCACATTTCCCACCTAAAAAATAAAAGGAAAATTCATATTGGGGGTTCTAATGAGCCTGTTTCTATAGAATAACATGAGGTTAGTAGACCCTTGGTGCTGAACCCCCCACGCCACCTAATTTTTTGCCTTCACAAAAAACCCTATTGTTTTACTCTTTGAAGCTCGGGTTGAGAATGAAAATGGAGGAATCTTTACAAAACCAACTGGAATCAGGTAGTCCTTGGATCGAGCTATCCAATGAATATAAATTTAATATGTTTTGGTTTTATTATGTACTTATTTTTTTAGTTTTATTAAATATAGGTTTTTCACCGAAAATCAAGCTCTCTATTCTACACGTGGAAAAATAGAAAATTATCAAAAATAAATTTGAAAAATATGAGTGCACCAGATATTGAAGTCATTGATCAAAAAATAATAATAATTGAATTTAGATATATACAAAAAAAGTTATGCATTATAATTAGCTATATGCAGGAATTGTAATTGGTTTGACTTTGAAACTTTATTAAAAAAATATTCAATGTAAAACTATCTAATAAGTGGAAGCACTAGATATTAAATTTAAAATTTAAATTCAAAAATTAGAATTTTATCACCGTGGAAACGTTATAGGTGTCTTGATTGTGCGTCACTTTTTTTAAATGCTATTTTTGAAAAAAACCGATTAGTGGGAGATGGAAAGAAGTACAAATTTGATTCCAAAAATTTTGAAAAAAATATTTTTGGAATCTACAGACAAAATTTGATGAGACTCTAGTTTGCACCATCTTCAAATTCCTCACAGTTTAGCCGCTATAGGTGCCCGAATGTGAAGATTTAGTTAAAAATAATAATTTCAGTATCTGGATTTATTGCGAAAATTGCAAACCATATTGTGGATCACCCAATTATTAGGTTTTTTATGATTGTAACAGTATTTTGAAATCAAGCGGAATATTCAATGGGTTGTATAAACTAGCTTCAGGGATTTTTCGGAGGCTTTTGGCCTTAGCAAGTCAGCATTCATCTTTCCTTATCTTTTTGTCTTCTTTGGTTTGGCATTTTCTTCAAAATATGTGTCACTATCTTAGCATCAATACGACATGCTTGAATGAAGATTGAGCAAAATTTCATGAAATTCATGTAATAATGTTGCATGATCTTCTTGTTCATCTTCATCAAGGAACTTTCCTATTTGAATCACTCTTTCTTCATTAGTTGTATCCATCGGTATGTTGATTGTATCTCCCAAAGGAAGTGCATTTTGTCTCAAAATTTCAGATTTATGTTTGTCTTTTTCATCATCCACTTGATTAGCTTCCTTTTCTTCATCCACTTGTTTAGTACTAACCATAACACAAGTGACCTGATTATTCTTAAGGGGAGTAAAAGATTTGTCATAAACTCCTAACATTTCTTTGAAAGCTTCATCATATTCAAAGTGTTCCAATGATTCTTCACATGTTGTATCAATTAATTTAGGATGTTTCAAAGTGAGAATTGTCTTAGGGGAATTACATATGATAGTGTTGATGTTGAGTGAGGGTCTTTTTGTTGCTTGTGTTATCTTAGAAGGACAATATCCAAGACAACTTTTGTTTCTTGTGTGTTAGGCTCTATAGAAACACAAATGTCTTTCTTTTTTCTTCCACTTCCTTTCCCACTATAACCAAGTTGTTTCAAGAGCTCATAACCTCTTCCATAAAGTTTCTCCATCTCTTTTAGATTTGGTGGTTTTTGGTAGTCTATCTCATCAATGGTCGTTGTATAACTTATGTATTCTTCAAGAGTGGATGAAGTAGATGCTTGTGAGGTTTCTTTCAAATTATGTGTTGACATTACCATTGGCTCTATTTTCTTTTCAATTTATTTCATTATATTTTGTATTCTCCCATGAATGTCAGTGTGAAATCTAAGGAACCCCAATCATCTTCTAATAATTTATTGACTTCATCAATGTTCTTCTCTTGTTCTTTGTCCTTTGCGATTTCCACTTTTGCAATTGGTATTAATGTTCTCACAAGACTTCATTTATCTTTCTCGACATGCAAACAACTTTCAGGCTCAAGGTCACCCTTGATTGTGTAAAATTTGTTGTTATAGACATACTTCATTTCAAGGGTTGAAGGCATGATGTTCATTTCATGAATCCATGGTCTCCCCAAGAGGAGATTGTAAGAAAGATCATGAGGCATAACATGGACCCGAGTTTGTAATGTTACCTTGTTGACTTTAATAGGTAATGTGATGACTCCAAGCAATTTTTTTCCTATGTTGTCAAACCCATGGATAGACAAAGTTAGGGACAATGTCACTCTTATCCATACAAATCTTCTCCAAAAGGCTCACACTACACACATTAAGGGTCAAACCATTGCTAACAAGGGTTCTCTTTATCCCAATCAAGGGCTATTATCATGAATGCTTCATGTCATTTTTGAACTTCCAAGGAGGGTATTTTGCATCATTTTCACCAATTTTGTCAAGCTGGAGCTTATTTTTCATTTTTGGCATAATTCTTGCATCCTAGAGCCTTTTTGGACCCCTGGGTTAGCCTTTTACATTTATTGAGAAATTAACCTAAAATTCAAAATTTTTGCCCGATTTCTTGAGGGGGTAGGGAATCAACTTTATTCTTTGGCCGGGGCATCTAAAAAATGAGAAAATCCTTTTTTTTTTAATTTTTTGATTTAAATAGTAGTTTTTAATCCAAAGGGCATCAGTCTTTGAATCAAAGCAGCAAGTACCTCACTTCAAAGAGGGGAAAAATGTAGACACTAAAAAATATCCTAAATGATATCATACACTCGAATTAGGTATAATAACATCATTTTATCTTGAAACTTATCCTATTTTTTCTTAATTAATTGAATTACCCTAGCTATTTAATTAATTGCCTCATTTTCATCTATTAACCTAACACATCAAGTCAGGTTAATTCACCCCTTTTCATGCTAATGAAGAACACCTTTGTCTTAGGAGAGCTACCTACTTCTCCTCAATCTCATGGGAAACCTACAACTAACAACAAAGATCCTGAAACTATCAAGATGGAAACTAGTACCTTCATGAAGTGGGGGTATTTGAATCAAGAAGATGTCAATGAGGATGATATCTCTAAACTTCTCTATCAAGATGAATGACTTGTCGTGGCTCTTCCTATGGAAGATGATAGCAAAGGATTGCAACTCATGAAGGGAATGGGATATAACAAGAATGAGAAGCTAGGACATAATGATAATGGTTTACTATAACCCATAATTCTTTAGAAACAACTAAAGAATCTTGGCCTAGGTTATACTACTAGCAAGGTCACCCTTATTGGTAAAGGTACTTCTACTAAATGAGTGGAGGCTTCCTCTTGGTTACCTGCATCATGTAATACGACCTTAGATGAAATCCCTCTGGATGTTGTTGACCTATTTGAAAAAAAATCCCTCTTCATGATATCCATTACATCCTTTGCTCCAAGAAATCAACCAACTGAAATATGCCTAGTCTACCCACAACTCATTGACATGGACCAACAAGGACCACCAATTCTTGATTTATTCAAAAACGATGGAGCGATCTCAAAATGACAACTTACCATGGGTAGATCACAA